>SWBJ01000220.1:0-83992 GCA_024195555.1 Aureobasidium sp. EXF-12298 | reverse complement strand
CTAAGAACTACCAGTTCTCACTGGACCAGTTCCCAGATGAGAACTGGTGGACCAGTTCCGAGGTCGGAACTGGTCTGGTCCATCCAGTACCAACTCTGCATCTCATCGAGAAAGGCTTTCTGCCGAGATCATCCAGAGTCGCAAACTCAAAAGACCGACAATTCTCAGCAGTGGACGCATTCGACGTAGATAGTGTACGCAAACAGTTTCCGGCTTTACAGCAAGGGATTGTGCCATTCAATAACGCCGCTGGAACTGCTTTGCTCCAGGCCGCGATCGACAAAACACAATGGTACATGTCGTCACTCCCGATCGAGCTAGGTCGTGATGATCCAGAGAGTAAGAAGAAGACGGAGAGACTTGGGGAGAACTACAAAGAACTCGCTGCGTTCATGAACGCAGACGCTGACGAGATTGGTATGTCTGTCGAGTATAATCAACTTCCTGGTCCAGCACTAACTACTTTCTGTCCATAGCTTTTGGCCAAACAACCACCTTCCTTCTACGTGCGCTTGGCCAAGCGTTGCGACCATTGCTCAACTCTGACTGCGAAATGGTTGTGTCCAATTTGTGTCATGAAGCAAGTGCCGCAGCATGGATCTCGCTCGCGAAGGATTTGAACATCGCCATCAAATGGTGGACGCCCCCGCCTGGCGACGACCCATCTCTATCTCTGGAGACTCTAAGACCGCTTCTGACTGCAAAGACCCGTATTGTTACATGCAATCATGTCTCCAACGTTGTTGGTACGGTTCATCCTATCCGCCAAGTCGCTGATATGGTTCATCGGATCCCCGGTGCCATACTGATCGTCGATGGAGTCGCCTGGGCGCCCCATCGACCCATCGATGTCAAAGCTCTCGACGTCGACTTCTATTGTTTCAGTTGGTACAAAGTATTTGGTCCGCACATCGCGCAACTTTACGGGCGCCGTGACGCACAAAAGCGAGTGCTTGCTGGTATAAGCCATTACTTCCTGAGCGACATGCCTGGTCTCGATTGGCGTTTGCGTCTTGGAACCAACACGTTTGAGCTCGAAGAGGCCCTGGTGCCAATTGCCCGCTATCTTCAGCACGAAGTCGGCTGGGAGAAAATCATAGCCCAGGAGGTCGTGCTGCAAGAGACACTGCTGAGCCATCTCAGGCATCAACCGGAGCGTTTCCGCATATTCGGTGAAAGGACATCTGATCCAGAGAAACGAGTTTCTGTGATCACATTTGAAGTCATTGGCAGATCTAGCAACGATGTCACCAACACGATCTGCCAAAATGGACGTTTCAGAGTCGTGTCGGGCAATTGCTGGGCTCCAAGACCTACGCACGATGTCTTGAAGCTTGGCCCGGATGGTCTCATCCGTGTCAGTTTTGTTCATTACAATACTGTCGCTGAGGTGCAGGAGTTTTGTAGGGAACTCGACCTCGCTGTTTGTGCAACGAAGTAGGAACGCTTTACTTGCAGGCACTCTAATGGATGCAAAACGTGTCTCGGCACTCCTGGAGATCTATGCCTCTCTGATTCTATGGGAAAGCTTCTGGTGTCAAGCCGCGAGTTGACTAGATAATGTATTAGAAAGAGAGACATGCTTACCAAGTGTTGACCTAGAAGCATAACAACGTAGATGTGATCGTACGTGCTTCACAGACATTGAGGTTGTTGGTTAACATAATCATGCGTCATTTGATTGCACATGGCAGGTTTGGCTGTCGTTGCTCCGCAACGGCCGAGTCCGAAAATTTTCGGACTCCTCACAATTTCGAAGACTCTGCAGAAAGCATCCGTGACCAGCAGCAATAAAAGAGATCGATTTGACTCTCTTGAACATTTATGAACAAGGTTCGTGGTCGCGTATCTCAGCACTGGGTCACTGGACAGGATTCGATCGCACAAATGAGGATGGTTGACATGGCTTATGAGAAGAGTGGTTTGGGACCTCGACCGACCAGTTCGTTCGCTTGAACATTCGCTCAGATCTTGTTATCTCCTGTTTTCGGGGTGCCTACAATGTACTCTATAGAGTCGTATCCGAATGCTAATCCACTCTTACCCATCTATATGACCTGATCGTCAAGTAAATGATCTCGAAATCTAGAGACCTGCGAGTCGTCTGATGGCCGTATTCCTCAAAGTCCATCCTTCTACTTCGACCCCTTTACCCTCTGTCAAAGAAAGACCATCTCCAACAGCCAGTCGAAGAGAAACTTCAGCCAAACTCTTCGTAGGCGTATGCATAGAGGGATACACAAGCCTAAGTACTGGTCCAAAGATTCGGACCGGCAGATCAGCCATGATGCTAAATGGCTTGTTTCGAGAATCACCACCCATGGAATCAATAACACCAGGTCTGAGGTTATAAACACTCAACGCCGGTTTCGTCGCCGCCAAAGCGAGTAGGTTCTTTTCGGCGCGACCTTTGATTCTTCCAAACATCTGAGCCGATTTCTCAGTGGGATCAGCACCTTCTCCACTGATATAGACAAATTTGAACTTTTCGCCATGTTCTGGCAAGTTGGCCAATGCTTCAGCGGCAGCAAGTGGCCAGTCGTGTGTCAAAGTGGTATATTCGTCTGTTTGCATGCCAATGGAGCTTTTGCCTTGTGCCCAGATGCAGCCCGTTGCGCCGCGAAGTTGCTCTAGAGTCGAGGATGGGTAAGACGAATAGTCGGAATGGATGATAACGCGAGCTTTTGGATTCGCTTCCGCAAAGTCGACGGGACGGCGTGATAGAATGCTCACTTTGGCGATTGCGGGAGATGCGAGACATTCTGCAAGTATCGCAGAGCCAGCTAGGCCCGTTGCGCCTGTGACAATGATGTGGGCCATGAATGCTGTTGTCAATGATGAAGGAGTTGATTTCTGACGTATCAAGGGCGAAAAGAACGGTAGTAAGTATGCACGCTGTATAGCTACCGCTCGATGTTTCTCGTTCGTCGGAGGATGACAACCTTATAATTTAGATCAGTTGACCTTGACCGGATATAACTAAATCCGGAGGCCGTTATAGCACATCCGAAGCTTCTTGGACTTTCACAGCCTCAATTAACGTCGCATGGCCCGGATTTAGTCAGAACACAGACATTGTTATTGTGATGATAGACAAAATTTTGCATGTGAATGCGACGAGTATATACATTCGTAAAGTACAAGTTAACTACAGTTTCGAACAGAATCCTTCACACAGCAGCCTTGACAACTTATTTCCCACAGCCCCCGTACTCAGACTTCATTTGACATACTCGATGTTGGCAGTAAACTCCTTGTCCTCAGACACTTTCTCATCAGGGAATGGGACAGATTGAAAGTCTCTGTGTGCATCTGCTCCATCGAACACCACGGCAATCTCTTCCAAAGTTCGTCCCTTTGTTTCAGGGAACACGAACCAGATAGTCGGTATCATAGCTGCAAGCGTAGCGATTTAGACAAAGTAGAACTTCCACTGAATGGCTTCCAGAGCAATGGGGTTGACATACTGGTTGAAGAAACCAGCAGCAAAGACAGTGGTGAGGTTAGCGGATAAACCCTTGGAGCGAAGATGAAAAGGCAGGATTTCGACGGGGTAAGCGATGGACAAAGGCGTGAATGCGATGTCGTAGAAGCCGAAGAAGATGAAGAGGAAAGCAACTGTTGCCCCTCCAGCGGCTTGGATACCGTGTTCAGCGAAGGTGGCGCTGAGGGCGGTGACGACGATAAAGGATGCCAGCATGCCACTAGCTGAGAGAAGCCACAGAGGACGACGTCCGAAGCGTTCAGCGGCGAGCGCACCGGCGAACGAAAGTATGGCGTTCCAAAACTGAAGTGCCAGATTGATACCCGCTTGAGTTACGGAGCTGGTAATGCCAACACTCTTCAAGATAGGCGCCAGATAGTACGAGACTATACCATTTCCAGCCCATCTAAGACATTGTATTAGCATGGTTCGATCTAAAATGAGTGTCAAGTGATCACGAAACCGTAACGGCACCAAAAATCAACCTTTTCGCGATTTTTCGAATATTTCTCAGACTGAAGTGTTGCCTGTCGAGCGTGCTAGTTACAGACTCTCGACAGACACATTCAATTGGCTGTTAAATACTCTGTAGCGCGATAGGTGGAGTTTGATGTCGATATGATTTCTGCTGGTTGTTGACTCCGGCTAGGTTTTGGCACTTACTGGATCATGAAGCCGACGAGAATACAGATGAGGAAGCGATGGCGATTGCCCTTGGTAGCAAAGAAACTTGACCAGCCAGTTGTCTTCGCGGCCTGACGTTCTAATTCGATGGCCTGGCAAATCTCCTGAAATTCGTACTGGACAAGTTCGTCGTCTTTATCACCGTTCGCATGGTATCTAGCCAAGATGTTGAGAGCTTCCTGGTCACGGCCTTTGGAGATCAACCATCTAGGTGATTCGGGAACAATGAGAAGACCGAGGCACTGGATGGCCGGGAACAAACCCTGGAGAAGACAAGGGATACGCCAGCTCCAGCTGTTATCCAGGAACAAGGTACCAAGAGCAATGCTGGCAGACAGGATAGCGCCCCAGTACCAGGTGGCTTGGAATAGGTTGGTAACGTTGGCTCTGTGTCTGGGATGAGCGATCTCGGTGGTGAGAGGCGGTGCAGCTGTCTGAGAGAATCCCAGTCCGACACCGAGCATGATGCGAGTGCCGAGGAAAGCATAGATTCCGGAGGTTGCACACTGGATGACAGATGCAGCAAGCATGATAAAGGAGCCGAGGAACACTGTAAAGCGGCGTCCCATATAGTCACTGACATACGATGCCGGGATGAAAGAGGGAAGACCACCAAGACTGATACCGGCAAGAGTTAGACCGAGAAGGCTTGAACTGGGGTCGCCAAGATTGTGGTTGAGGTAAGGGATAGCAAGCAGTCCATTGATCAAAGAGCCATCATATCCGTTGGCGGCGGCAGATGCGAACATGGTAGCAACACCGAAGTTGAGTTTGCGAAGACCGGGATCCTTCATCCATTTGGAGTTGACATTGTTGCGGAGAGTCTTGTAGACCTCGTTACCACTGGCTGCGACGACTCCTGCGGGACCACCCATTGTTTAAGTTATAAGATAGAGATGTAGAGGTGACTTGGTGATGGATGTTTCTGTTATGATCGGGAAACGATTGATCTGCTGGTGGTTGATTCTGGGGTACTCTGGGGTTGGCGATCCATCTTCTTATACTCATGTGAAGCGATACATGTATACTGAAGCCATCTCGGTGGCGCGAAGACAATACCGGCGAGACCGGTCGGCAAGTCACAAGATGGTATCGGGTTCGATGAGGAAAGAAGGTGGAGTCCCCACGGGATGAGGTGCCGCCCGAGAGTGGCGGGGAAGAAACGCGACAAACTTTGCGAAAATCCTTGCGAAATTCAATGAGAGAAATAGCACGAACCCAAACGTTTGCCGCCATATACTGAGGGCAGTAGGTTTTGCCTTCAACAAACGAGCATAAGTGCGAAAATTGTTGCGAAAATTGCCGCGAACGATATCGCGAGAGTCGTCGCTGGCGCCACTTGAAAACTCTCTGCTCGTGGCTGATGTTTGTGTCTTGTGACGCTCAGTGGTTGCGACAATCTTTGCGAAAGTCTTTGCGATGAACTCCACGGACACACAGTACGAGAGTCGGATATGCTCCTTTTATGACTTCCCGTGGAGTAGAGATGGACCCACAGGGGAACATTGATGGTTTGTATGGGCGGTGCCGATCCTGAATCCCTCGCTATGTTACTTAGCCAGCAGAAGGACGTCCTTGTTTCTTTTCCTCCCTCATCTACAATCACTCTCGTCTTTGCATTCATTTGGGACAGTCACACCTATGGCACTTTCCTCGCACACTTCCGACGCCGACCAGGTGCAACGCGCATGGTGGAAAGAAGCCAGCGTTTACCAGATCTATCCATCTTCTTTCAAAGATTCGAACGGAGATGGTTTCGGTGATCTGGGCGGCATCATCGAAAAGCTCGACTACATCAAAGCTTTGGGAGTTGATGTCGTCTGGTGTTGCCCTATCTACAAAAGCCCTCAAGTCGACATGGGCTACGACATCTCAGACTACAAGAATATCGATGCAAGATACGGAACAATGGAGGATGTCGACCACTTGATCGATGGGTTGCATCAGAGAGGTCTCAAGTTCCTGATGGACTTGGTTGTCAACCACACTTCTGATCAACACGAGTGGTTCAGACAATCCCGATCATCCAAGCACAACACGTATCGCGATTGGTACATCTGGCGCGACCCTAAGCATGACAGCGAGGGTAGTCGTCAGCCTCCAAACAACTGGAGTTCGTACTTTGGCGGTAGCGCTTGGGAGTACGACGAACCGTCAGGCCAATACTACTTGCACCTCTTCGACAAGACACAACCGGACCTCAACTGGGAGTGCGACGAGATGCGCTCCGCCGTCTATGAGACTGTCCGTTGGTGGCTCGACAAAGGCGTCGATGGCTTCCGTCTAGACGTGATCAACCTCATTAGCAAGGACCAAGCCTTCCCCGATGCTACAGTCTCCGACCCCAGCCAAACATACCATCATGGCTGTGAACACTTCGCCAATGGACCTCGCATCCATGAGTTTTTACAAGAGTTGGGTGGTATACTTGACGAATACAATGCCTTCTCCGTTGGTGAGATGCCGTGGGTCAGCGATCCTGAGGAGATCCTCAAATGCGTTGGCTACGACAGGAAAGAACTGAACATGATCTTCAACTTCGACATAGTCGACATGGACCACGGAACAGGCGGAAAGTTCAGCCCAAAGGAGTGGCAGATGACAGATCTCAAGGACATAGTCTCGAAATGGCAGAGCTTCATGTACGGTAATGGCGGTTGGAACGCTCTATACCTCGAGAATCACGACCAACCCAGGACTGTATCTCGATGGGCATCCGATAGTCCCGAGTGCCGTACACTAGCAGCCAAGATGTTTGCTACGTTCCTAGGACTACAGAGTGGCACTGTCTTCCTCTACCAGGGCCAAGAGCTAGGCATGTCCAATATCCCCGAGCACTGGGAAATGGATGAGTTCAGAGACTTGGAAACACTGAATCACTGGAACGAGCTGTGCGAGGTCCGTCCAGATGACAAAGATTTGCAATACATCACAAAACAGCAATACCACATCAAGTCACGCGACAATGCACGTACACCGATGCAGTGGACAGCAGACCGTCATGCAGGCTTCACTACAGGCGAGCCTTGGTTCCGCGTCAACGACACATATAATGCTTGCAACGCCGAGGCACAAGTCGGTGTACAAGGAAGTCCTTTCGAGTATTGGAGAAGCATCCTCAGCCTTCGCAAACAGATGCTGGATATTTTTGTGTACGGAGACTTCCAGATGGTCGACACGGAACACGAAGATATCTTTGCATACGAACGTTCGTTCAAAGGACAAAGCGTGTTGGTGGTTTGCAATTTCAGACAATATGAGGTTGATTGGATATTACCAGCAGGCTTCAACACGCGAGACCTGCTGATCTCCAACTACAGTGGTGTGGACGCTCATGAGAGTCTAGTGAAAATGAGACCTTTCGAAGCTTTTGCCATTGCTCAGGGCAAGTTTGTTTCGTTGCCTCGTCTCTAACGGTATATAGTTACCCAAATAGTTCATAATGTAGTCGGATTCTTCTAAAAGTGTCACCATTCTATGTTGACTCTTAATTTTAGTGAATACTGTATTGGATTTGATGAATGCCACTACACCCTGCTTGTTCGCGCTCTCCGTAAGTGAATAATCTCACAGCAGAAACTTTGAGAATGGTCTGCTCCCACTCCCGATGTGCCAGCCACCTCAATTCCTTCTTTATGATACCAGTCTCACCTAGTGCTTAGCAGGATGGAGATTAACCCAAAGCTTATGCTTTTCCCAGATCGTGTAGATCAGTTGGTTTGCCCAGTCTTGGGAGCGGCTGTCAAGTTCCAGATCAAATTCATAGAGAACCTCAGCTAGAAAGATACGAGCTTCGTGTAAAGCGAGACTGCGGCCGATGCAGTTGCGGGGTCCGGTTGAAAAAGGCTGAAAGGCATCTCTGTTATCATCCTCGAAGCGGGAATCTTGGCCTAGCCAGCGCTCAGGAATGAAGTCGTCAGGCATGAAGAAGTTGGTCGGCGAGCGATAGGCCGCCCATTGTGTTACCGATACGCAAGTCTGTGTACTTGTTAGCTCGAAGTGAATAGTTTTCAAGAGTGAAGTAGGATATCGTAATCGAGGATAAGGAAGATGGAAGGAGATCTTACTCCTTGAGGAATCCAGGAGCCGCAGATTGCAGCACCGCCCTCAGGCACAGTCCGAGGAAGACCAGTCGGCACAGGTGGATACATTCGCAGCCCTTCGTTGATACAAGCATTGAGATATGGCATCTCTGACTGGAGCTTCTCGACTGTAAAAGCGCTCGAAGGAGGTCGGTTTGCGCGAATCTCTTGTACGAGTGTTTGCATGATTGGAGGGTTTTTGAGCAGATGGTACGTCAAGCCGCTGGATATAGCGTGTCAGTGATGCGGTGAGTATCTGAGATTATGGACAGAAAGGTACCTGAGCAGAGTTGCGGTCGTCTCAGTGCCCGCAAGCATGAAAATGGCTGCATTGCTGTGCATCTCAGGCACAGAGAGCCTTTCGTCGCCTTGACGTTCCAAGACCAGTTTCCAGAAATCGGGTCGCTCAGGTGTTGCTTCCAGCCGTTTGTCGACTCGGTCACGAGAAAAGTTGAAATGTCCGAGCTGTTGCCAATGTCAGCCAGTTCTCGTGGAAGTATAGGGAAGGTGGTAGTAACCCTCGCACTGTTGATCTTCCGGCCTGCAACCACGGTTAAAAGCCATTTTAGCAGGGGTGCGACTCCCATCAGACGCAGTCTAGCGCCCTGCTTAACACTGTCAAATGTTGCCGCTACCCACGGGTGATATTCGCCGGCGTCAAGTAGATGTAAGGGCTCTCCAAATGTCAATTCGCTCATGACGTCGAACTAGAGCATACTTCAGTCAGCACGGGACACACTTGAGCCGTCCACATACTTACAGTGGTGCAGTTCCAGAACTTGACCAGATCGACGGTAGTACGAGACGCGGCGGCTTCTGAAAGCTTGGTCACGAGCAATCTGGCATATCCTTCAAGTAGGTCTTGCTGTTCCTTTAATGCTCGGTCCGAGAAAGCATGCGAGAGAGTTTTCCTGATCCGCGAATGATCCGCATCATTGGCGGTGATGATGTTGTCAGTTCCGTTCACAGGTTTCAGACCGGCATAGAAATTTGTGTCCTTCGCAAAACTCTTCTTGCCGCCGCGTCGGTGACCGTAGATATCTTTCCAGGCTTGAGCACTATCGAAGATCAACTCAGTAGGACCAACACGCACCACGGGACCGTATACGACATGCAAGGCTCGCTTCATGAGAGCATCATCTCCGTACCACTTTCTGTAAGTCTGGGGCACGTCGCTGATCGCCCATAGCTTCGGTCCGGGGAAGGAGGCCAAGGGGCTGATATATAGCTCATAGAGTATCTTGTAGAGGAGAAAGATGAGCAGACCCTGCTCAGGCAAGTAAGTAAGCGAGTTGACGTGGTAGCGTAGGTTCAATAGAAGTCTTACTGTGCCCAAGAGATACCCAAGGTTACCCCAGGTAGGCTGAACGCTGTAGCTCAGGAAGGCAGTACCAATCATATTAGTTCCTTCGGGGGTGGATGCAGTGCCAGTCTCAAAAGAAGGATATCTTGCCGGAAAGATAGATCCATTGTTACGCAGTTTCTCTCATTCTTATATGAGGCAGCTCAGGTATGCAAGCGGATGAGTCGCATCCGAAGCAAGTCCCAGCCTTGCATCAGTCTTTGCATAGACGTCAGGATATTGCCAACATGATCTGACGAAGGAGAACAATGAGTGCCTTCACACTCCAAGTGTTTTGTTGCCAGTCAAAATACCGGTATAAACCTGGTAGAGATCTTGATACGTGCACGATCCACAAAGACAATATGCCCTACTTATATGGGGTCGCGGTGCTGTAGCGCATTCTCGGGACACGGATGATCATGCTTCCGTGCTCAAGATTTGCATGTGAAGGTAGGCAGCTGCGACAAACGACGACTTGAAGCATATGTCATTAGAGATGTATGCACTTTCCTCAGCATGGAGCATAAGTTACCAGGAGTGATTCTCCGACACAACGATGGTCGAGGTTGCATAAACTTTCGGAAGTGGTGGCTTCCCGTCTCGTTAGTAACACAACAACAACGCGATCGACCCCACTCGATCTTTCTAATTCTGACGACCGCCATCTCCATCCTCCGAACATGAAACTCGGGTGACGATGATTTTGGCGCCGCCCATCCTTGTGTTCAGCTACTGGTCGCTTGATAATGGATAGAAGACGTGTGTGCGACGCGTGTTCGGTGCGACGTGTCAAGTGCGATGGTCAAGCACCATGCGCTGCCTGCTCAAGGTCGTCAATGGAATGTACACGTCTTAGGCAAAGGGTCAAATGTGGTCCCAAAGGTGTACGGAAGAAGACGCTCGACCGACTGAAGACAGTCAGAGGGCAGAGGTTTGATAGGCTTCAATCCGAACAGAGCAACACGTCCGAGTTCTGCCATAGCGGGACCAGCCTTGGCGATCTAGGAAGTACACCTACTACCATCAACCATTCTTCTTACAGCGAAGGATTATTTTCGCCAGACTTGGACATCAATTTTACCGGCATCCCTGATGGTCAGCCGCCTTTACTGGACGCGCCGCAAACTTCGTCATGGCCATTTCGTATCACTCCAGCCCTTCTCCAGCCATATCTCGATATTTACCACTACAAGCTCTTTTCAGTCTGGCCAATAGTGAACGAGGATCTGCTCGTAGCAAGATTACAGGCTGCGGAGCCTGATGTTTGTGCCTATATGCTGGCTAGTAGCGTTTGTGCAGCTACGATGGTTCAACTACAACTCTCGGTCTTTGGCCCTGGTGGAGATGTGCTGGAGCCCTTCACCATGCTTGCAGAAATTGAGGATCTTCGACGACAATACGATTATCGCGAAAGCCCAAGTATGGACTTTTTGGCGACGAGTTTCTTTATGCATGTCGCCTACACCAACCTTGGTCGTCTAACGACCAGTACTCTTTTACTCAGAGAAGCTGTCACTCTCGCTTATATACTTGATCTACACAGACCCGCTCATTACGACGAGATCACACCTGACGAAAGACAAAGTCACCTACGCATGTTTTGGATTCTATTTATCACTGAGAGAGCGCATGCGACACAACATGACATTCCCTGTGTCATGAC
The DNA here is from genome assembly GCA_024195555.1 of Aureobasidium sp. EXF-12298. Taxonomy (NCBI): domain Eukaryota; kingdom Fungi; phylum Ascomycota; class Dothideomycetes; order Dothideales; family Saccotheciaceae; genus Aureobasidium; species Aureobasidium sp. EXF-12298. Next base: position 72,734 of record SWBJ01000220.1, on the reverse strand, counting down.
AGTCGACCCTGATATGCCAGAACTGGACGTAGGGAGTCAGTCATTTGTGCTGTCTCCGCTCATCATGCTATGCAGGATGTTCAGATCGTTCTGCGAAGGCACTAGTGGTAGATTGACATCTGAAAGCTTGACGTCGTTCAACAATGAATTAATGAGGATTCCAATCTCGACGCAAAACCATCACGATCTTCAGAAAGCTGATCTTTCAGTCACGCAACAATGGCTCCGTCTGATGTTCTGGAAATTGGCTATCAACAAGGTCGTCATGACAGCAAATTCGACCGACGATATCCGAAGTGTCTTCTTTCCCATCTCACTTGCCAAAGACCTCCTATCAAACATCTCGACCATGTCCATCGACACACTAGAGGCTCACGGCCCTGGTATGGAAATCAAGCTCTTTGAGGTCACGAATTCGGTCGCCGATATCATAACCCTGAACCCTCATCAATCGCAGACCTCAACACTACAGCTGGGCCCTCAGGACTTACTTGTCCATCTCACAAACATCATTGGTAAATTTAGAGGTGGAAACAAGACATTGCTGCCTTTGTTGCAATCACGACTCTCGAGCATCGGACTCGGAACTCAAATTCAACCACGTATTACCGACGTTACATATGACTCTCCAGACACGAATAGGGAAAGGAGTTCTATAGAGAGTAATGAGGCTATCATGGCTGATCAGCTTTCTCATGGTGGTCAGTCGAGTGGCTTCTTTGGTCCTGAGGCAATCTACGACGGATCTTCGACAAGCTGGTGAGAAACTCACATCATTCGACCTGCTTAAAAGTTCACCGGCTGTGTGGCACGAAGAAGCCGCGATAGGGAGTCAGCTGCGACATCGGATGTTTGGTTCAAAGATACAAGATCCTTTATATGCGCTGTATCTCTATCTTTCTTGCGTCCAGAGTCTAATCCTGCTATCGCAGGAGATGGACACAGTCAGATACCATCTCTTGCCACGCGGTGTTATCACTATCCATGCACGCATGCTCCGCACATGTGAGGCTCAACCAGCTCGACTAGTACAAGCGCGCTCCCTTCCTCTCTTCATACGCATCAAACGCGCAGCTAGAGTCAGACTCACTAGCCTCTCGGACCCAACGGGGGTTGAGGTTGTACAGACCTCGATTCATTTGCCGCCCGAGCCTTACAGAGCTTGTTTCGATGGCTGCCCGCACTATAATGCACTTGCGGTACATACTTGATCGACTCCTCAAGCGCCTCATCTTTTGCCACAACCTTACGTCGGTAATCTGATTCATAGTCTTCCTGTATCGATCTCACCATCACGGTGAGCGATAAAGTCAAGAAGAATGACGCGAGCATTAGGTTCGGTATTCCACAGTGTTCTGGAGAACATTCAAAATTCAGTCTATGATCTCTGCACTGCAAAACACCAAAACCTCTACTGCGTTTTTGACCCAAAGATCGCAAAGACCATGATCCCATTCTCTAAGGCGTCGAGAACAATTTTTGCGTGAAAGCGTAAGATGATAGTCCGAACATTTGGATCTACAACAATGGTCTACAACAATGGTCTACAACAATGGGATAGAGACAGAAGCATAGTACAGAATAGCAACTCTGGAATCGATGGATGGGGACGTTGTCAGCTTCGTGTAGAATATGACCAACTGAATACAATCCTTCTCAATCTCGGGATATGGCTGATCAAGACAAAAGGGACCCCAGAAGGTCGTCCTTGTACAACTATTATCCCTTGCACTTTGCACCTCGCACTTCCCACCCCTAAATCCTTCATCACTCCATCCCACCCCTACATCCTTCATCAGTCCTTGCTTCCCCTATTACACTCTTTGCCCCTCTTCCCACACCTCGAGAGAATCCTCAAGAGAAAACTCAGAGAGGAAAGAACTACAGAGGATCATAAGCCTCCCTGCCCCATTTCCTCAACCCCATCAACTCCATCATTGTATCCGCTCTCTTGAGCGCTGTAGCTTCTGCCTCCAATCTCCTGACCATATTGCTCTTTTGCAACACCTCTGCTCTTAGTGTTTCGATCACTGCGTTTTTCTCCTTGATGATGCCATTTTTCTGCTTGACCAGTGTATCTCGTTCTTCAATCACGGCATCTCGTTCTTTTATCACTGCATCTCTTTCCTCAACGGCTTGTCTGACCTCGCCTCTTGACTCCTCGACGGCTTGTCTCAGAGCGCAAATCTCCTTCCGTGCCTGTGCTTCCTTGCGTGAAAAGGCAACGGAAGAGCGAGTGTATACAGTATCTTCCGAATGCACAGGTAGAGAAATATTGTGGATACCCCCCCTTCTATCCTGCAGTTTGGTTTGCGACACCTTGGTGCGCAACATCTTGGTTTGCGACATTTTAATCTGCATCATCGAGGAGGAACAGCTGAGATGACGGCGGAGTGGGTTTATTGCTGTGGTGCACAAGTAACGTCCAGATGACTGTCCAGTGCGTAGAGAAAACATTGCTTTCAGTTTTCTTTGTCGGATGTTGTTGATTTATCGTATCCGTGCCTTAGAGCAGTGGTTTAGCAGTTGATAGTCGATAGTCGATGGTCGATGGTAGACAGAAAACCTGTGTGATTCAACCTCCGATTCTGATCAATCAAAAGTGTTGTGAAGAAGATGTAAAGGAAATAGACAGTACGATGAGAGAGCAAAGAACTAGGGCAGACAATATATATACCTTGCACAGTCGAAAAACTCATATCGAATGAAATGAACTCAAATGCGAGTTTGCGTGGTCAACACGTGGGATAACAAACTCACCTCAAGAATCCAAGCAACTGCCAGACGATCGCTAATCTCAAGAACGACGAGGACAATGGAAGAAGAAAAAGCTGTATTCAAAAACTTTCTGTAGCATTTGGGATGAATGATCTGGATATAAAACAAGCAGTGATGGTGAGGGATTCTGAAGGGAGGTCGGGGACGTTAAGAATAAAAATCGACAAAAAGAGGCAGAGGCAAAAGAGTCGTCGCAAAAAACAAAGATCTTTTATCACCTCTTTTACACCCCCATTTTCTCGGCTGTAGCCATAAGACTGCCTATGAAGGTAACAATAAGTCTGCTGCGCACATTGCAGATATCCTCAGGTACAAGCCAGATAGTGGCACCCATCTTTCTGGCAATGGAAATGGCGAGCTTGGCATTGGCATATGCCTCATCGTCGTTGCGACCAGAGGCAACCATGTCGTAATCGACGTAGCTGCTCTTCATGCCGTTCAGAACGTCAAGCAGGAAAATGCCGTTGCCGAGGGAGCTGTCCTTGAAACTGCGAATTGCGGATGATTTGCCGCCCTTCTTGGACATGCCGTTGGCCCAGGTGACCATGTCTGAGTCGCTGATCTCGCGCTTGCCCATGCGTTGAGCGAGGGCGCCGAGAGTGTTGACAATATCCTTGCGCATAAGCTGCCAAACCATACCGAGGGTCAGTGTGCGTTGACCATCGGTGATATCTGCACCTTGAATACCGACAAGCGAGAAGCGGTTCTGCTTGCCAATCTCGACAGCGTAGTTTGTGTTCTCGACAGCCTTGAAGCGCATGAGCTCGTTGCCGTTGGCAGGACGCTTGTTGCAGTGACGCCATTGTACTGAGCCAGGGATGACCTTGTCGTAGGCTTGGAGAAGGATGGTACCATCGCGGAGATCATCGAAGAAGGAGACAACGGTGGGTTGGACATCCAGACTGTTGAGCCAAAGAGTAAAGACACGAGCCTCACGTTCGCCCTCAGCATCAAAGTCCTCAATATCAGCCTTCTCTTCCTCAGTGATGGGCTCGAGACCGGGGTGGGTGTTGAACAAGTTTGCGACGAAAGCAAGGTTGAGCTTGGGGTTACCGGCGACCAGCGACTTGGGGGTCAGGAACTTGCGGCAATCGAGCTTGTCGGCGTTGTCGAGGACTTGTTCGGCGCGTTGCATGAGGTCGTTGGTCTGGAGGGGAGAGCGGGAGCAGATTTCGGGTTTGAGCTGGTTAAGAAGAACAGTGTAGTTCTCGCCGTCCTTGACGTCGCTCGAGAAGTTTGATACGCTGCATGCTGTTAGTCAGGCACTTGAACTTTTCCTCGGTGAACTCACGTTCTGTGCCACTTGGCATTCTTCAAGTGGTAGTTGAACCAGCGCAACAAGATTTGCTCAGCGGGAAGACGCAAGAACTGCTCCAGGGTCTCGTCATCTTCCAGCAGTCTGTACAACTCAGGGTGAAGTCTAATGTCAATCTTGCCGAGCAGACCTCTGCGGATGATCTGCCAGATCAGACCAAGAATCAAGTGCTCCTTGACCTCGATGATGTCGCCAGAGCCAATGTTGACGACTGAACACCCAATACCCTTTGCTGACTCAATGACGATGTTGTTGTTCTCGGTCATGTGGAAAGCATTGAGAGTCTTGATCTTCTTGCCAACTCTGTTCAAGACACGCTCATCGATTGTGTCGGGCACACTGTCGTTGATGAGCTTGGCCAGTACCAGACCGTCCTTGCACTCGTCAAACATCTCAAAGGTATCGGTGGGGAAGGGCAGCTTGTTGCCAATGTCGGCGTCTCCGGCGAGAACGGCGTTGATGTGGCGGGTGAATTCCTCGCGCTCATCCTCGTTGATGGTGTGTTGCGAACTAGACGTGGCACCTCCGACGTGGATGCGACCGCCTCCAGTGCTCTGGCCGCCGCCGAGACTGCCCTTTGAGGCATGGCCAGGCGAGGCTTGCTGGCCTTGTAGTTGGGCGTTGCTGAGGCCGCGCGAACGAGTGGGCCCGGTGGCCATGCTCTTCTGAGCCTGCGACGGTGTGCGGAGCTTCGAGATCAACTGCGCGCGTGTCAGCGGGGGCTCGAGTGTGGTAGAAGGTCATGGTGGTGTACGTCAACATAGTCGTCCAACTCGACTCGTCGCGAGCTGTCCAGCTCAACCTCCTTGAGAGCCTGTCGCACAACATCGTAGGGCTGGCGCTCCGAGTTCTGAGTGGCCTTGATGACGGTGGCTTCGTCTATGTAGCCCTTGTCGTCGACGTCCATGTTCTGGAAGGCATTGGAAAGCTGGAAGATCTCATTTTGATCGAATTGAGGGTATTTTCTAGACAGAGTCAGCGCTTGACTCTCAATCGCGCACGTCGTGGTCGATACCTTTGCAGCTTGATCACGTTCATGATTGCGGTGGTGGGGTGAAGGAGGAGCTACCGGCAGACGCGGTAGATGGCGGGCGGAGATTGCTTTAAGTGATTATGGAGCGTCACGGAATCCGGATGCCTGAATGTTCCATCGTCAGTTTCAACGGCTCTTTCCTCGACGTAATCGCGTATGAAATGCCTACTCAGCCTCAATCAATGCTACAAATTATTCAGAAGAGACAGTCAGAGGCAGAAGGATAAAAAGACACGCGGTGCGTGACGTCGACGTCTTGGAAGCAGCTGCACATTTCACTTGATTGGCCTCGGGCTGAATTGCACCGCCACTTATGAATGCCCAAACTCAATCTTCTGCTACCATCTGCTGTAAAAACGATTGCTCTTTATTTCTACACACTTGGTTCTAATACTCTACGCTCAGATCAAAAGATAGAAACTCGTGAGCACACTCGGTCCCACAAACAGCCCAATCCAAAACACCACGTTTCCGAGCAAGTTTCGGCCCTTGAGTAGCTTAGTTCGGCTGAGCATCACCAGAGGCATCTGCAGCAACTGCATCGTAAACAAGTACCCGCGCACCTTCTTGAACAGACATGCCATGACCAGCTCGTGCACCAGTGCCGACAATAGGAATGTCACAAATGTTGCTGTTCCCTTGGACAGATGGAAGGCCGAGATGGATGAGTGGTAGACATGTCGAAGCAAGAAGTTGTGCACTGGTCTGTTCCAATCTCTTGCATACTGATCCCAAGACACACTGTTCCACCAGTCGCCATAGAAGCCTCGGTCCGCAAAGCATGTGAGTTCCGCCAGCACGTTAAGTACGCATTCCTGTTTCATGATCAGTCGTTTGCTTCGTTTTGACAGATTTGCTTGATTGTAACTTACCCAGATGACATACCACGACAACAGCTGCTCCAACAGCAGTGGGAACAGCATGTCGCTCACAATCCATGGCATCTGCTTCGCTCGGTCTTCCAAAGACATGCCTGCCTCCTTCATCCGGACCGTCTCGGCTACTGGAGGATAAATGTATGCTTGCGAGATGACTTGCATCACACACATAGTACCGAAAGTTGCCATGGACTTCTCCAACACATACCACCAGTTGATACGCTCCTGTCGAGGGTACTCGAGTTCGTACACTAGTGTAGGAAGAATGGTCCAGTCGGCAAAGTTGCTAAGGGTCAAGTTGTTGGGATAAGCCTTCTCATCAGACTGTGCTTTGCCCTTGAGCTCTCTGTCCAGTGTAGAGATCTCCTCCTCGATGACTCGATGGAATGTCTGCATCTGGTCCATAGTGAGAGGCTCACCAGACTGCATGGCGGCCGCAACACTGGCGACATCCGAGGTTTCGTCCTCCAGATTTGTTGAAGTGCGGTATGTTGCAGGACGGCGCTTCTTGTCATTCGAGTCTACTCTCTCTAGCGCACTTGTCACTGCGGGACTGATACCTTGTTGAGGGGCGGTTGGCGCAGATTCGCTAGGCTTCGTATCGCGGAGGTCGCGTAGCTTCTCTCTCAGCATATTGCGTCGCCTATAGATCACTGATAGGTGACCGTTGTAGAAACAGTAGCTATGCTGCTTCATGAGGAAGACCATAGTGTGTAGAACCATAAAGATAGTATGGGACCACGGCCATTCGCGGTAGAACATCCACCAGACAACCGAGCCTAGGAAGAAGGTTTGCCAGATGTTTTGGATGATCCAGCCAGAGGTGTTCCAGCTGATGTAATTGTTGACAATGGACTTCTGTAGCAAGAAGCCCAAGATGGACGAGAAGACCATGACACCATCAGTGATACCCAAGATCAAGACGTCGTGGCCGAACATGATTTTGAAGACCTCATTGCCTCCAAAGATGCTGCCATGCTCTCTCCAATTGGATGCAGAGACCTTGAGGAACATGAGGACCATAGCCAACCAGAACAAGGTGAAGAAACCATGGAAGGGCGACTCTGCGCTCAGAGGATTCTGTCGGTCGAAGGTTGTGAACTGGCGAGTAAAGACGAGATCACGGAGGGTTCGCGATCTCTTAGATGGGTCTTGTGAAGCCTTTTCTCTTTCCATACCCTTTCTAAGGATATCACGAATGTCGGGGTCATTGGCGGTCAGGGTATAGTGACCTTTGCGGTCAGTCTTTTCTAGGCGGACTTGTATGCTTTTGCGACGGGAGTCTGGCGATAGTTGACGGGTGCTATTGTCGGACTGTCTTCTGATGTGTCCTACGCCTGACCTGGAAGGTTTGAGCGAGAGATCCTGCTCTTGTTGTGAGCCAGTGGCTGTTTCGCCCAAGGGCCCGCCACTGCTTCCGTTGATGATGGTGTCAGGGTCCAGCTGGATCTTGTCGTAATCTTCGACATCGTCGTCCGAGGTCAGCGAGGCAGAGCTCGAGCTGTTGGAAGCGTCTGCAGTCTGGAGATAGGTGGTCTGTTTGTGACGTGGCTTCAGCGAGGCAGTGCCGTCGTTTGCGATGCTGCCAACCAACTCATTGGCGTCGAGAGTGTCGCTTGTTGGAAGATGAGGACGACGGCTTGCTTGTGCCTTGACGTCCATGATGATAACGAGTTGTCGTCAGTATAGGTAGGACGAATGTAATGATGGGTTGAAGGCGGAGTGGTCAGGCTGAGATGTAGGAGGAAGAGGCTAGGTTAGTGCAAGAAGGAATGGCAGGCCATGTCACGACGTGAAGAGAATCTCAGCAGATCAGGGGAAGGTCCACAGCACTGTGTCAGTTTCTAATATACGGAATACGTGTTTACGGTGGACACGTAGGAAATTCGATTTGCTTCCGACACAAGTTGGCATGGCTCGGACGGAATTGTTGCTACTTTTTGCTGCTTGGCTGACGACCTGCCATGACGCGACCGGTGATGTAGCAGCTTCCGCGCAGCAGGACATAATTCCGAGCCTCGGTCGACTCACCATCCGGACAAGTCATATCCAAGTGCTCGTCGTGATCCTCAGAAGAAAAGATATAATCCAGCAGTCCTTTGTTTGCCTCTGACAACAAATCCTTGTGCATCCGAGACAGCAGATACATTGCCATGCCGTGTACAGAACCTGGCCAATCGGACTTTCCGTCAGGGTCTTCTTCGTCGATAGCTTGCAGCTTTTTTTGCGACCATTGACAAACACAACATTCATGAAGAAGAAGTGCAGCTTACAGGGACGAATGCTGATAGAGCTTTAGTAGATACAATGCAACAGTGAATTACTTAGAGTGTACCTTGATGGTCTGTAGTACAAGACGAAAAGTGGTTGTAAGAGATGCTCAGATGCCTCTCAAGTGACAAACTTTGGCACGAAGCTCCCCGCATCTTCTCCGCCTTTTCTTAACTCAAGCAGAAAAATCATAATCCCAACTTTTATCATCGAACATTAAATCACACAGCCCAGCATGGCCGACATTCAAGCAATGGACATCGATACAGACACGACCGAGCAGGAGATCCTCCTCGCTGCCACCAACCATGATCTCGATTCGCTACGCCGTCTCTTGCGTACTCCCAAAGGCTCTGCCAATGTCGTCGACTCAGACACTGGAATAACCCCTCTCCACGCCGCAATCGCTGCATGCGAACCCGATGAAGACACTGCTCAAGACAAGAAAGATATGGACGTTGATGAGGCAGCTACGCTCAACGACGCTGCTCTGGAGGAAGATGAGGCTCTCAAGACTGTCAAATTGCTGCTGGAGAACGGTGCTATTTGGAACGACTTGGATGACAACAACGAGACTCCCGGATGTCTGGCTTTGCGACTTGGCCTGAAGAAGTGCTATGAGGCTATGGTCGAGGCTGGTGTCCGCGCCGAGCTTCTCTTGAGCCGTCTTGATGGTTTCGAAATGCTGGCACAGTACGAGGATGACAGCGAAGAGGAGGAGCAAGAAGAGGAAGGTTTTGAGATTATCGAGAACGAGAATGGTGATTCTCTACAAGCCTCTATGGTCGAGGTCGAGGAGAGCGCCCCTGAGCTCGTTGGCGCCGACGGCATGGTACCTGGCACCGACAGTGTGCCTGAGCTCGTCCAGATTGACGAGAATGGCCAGGAAACAAAGGTCGATGTCAACAGCGAAGACTACCTGGCTTCGGAACTCACCTTCAAGGGCGACAGACTGCTGGACGCTGACAAGAACGGTGTCATGATGTCTTGGGAGACTGATATCATGCAAAAGACTGTCGACCGCCTCTGCCCTGAGCCTGGGCTCCGTGTTCTGAACGTCGGCCATGGTATGGGCATCATCGATGGCATCTTCCAGGACAAAAAGGTCGCAGTCCACCACATCATTGAGGCACACCCTGACGTTCTTGCTCGCATGCGCAAAGATGGCTGGTACGAGAAGCCCGGCGTCAAGATCCACGAAGGCAGATGGCAAGACGTTGTTCCCCAGCTCGTCGAGCAGAACGAAGTCTTTGATGGCATCTACTTTGACACCTTTGCCGAAGAGTACAAGGCGCTTAAGGAGTTCTTCACCGAGTATGTCATTGGTCTGCTTGATCCTGAAGGACGTTTCGGTTTTTTCAACGGCCTCGGTGCCGATAGACAGGTGTGCTATGATGTCTACACCAGAGTCGTCGAGATGGACCTCTTTGATGCTGGTATGGACACCGAGTTTGAGGACATCCGCATTCCTGATCTCGACGAGCAGGGTGAGTGGGAGGGTGTGCGTCGCCGTTACTGGGCACTGGATAACTATCGCATGCCTACCTGCAAGTTTGTTGGTTGAGCGATACTTGTCGACCACTATTGATTGTCCTTCCTCCGCGCAGGAATCAATGCGTTGCTAGGATGGCTTTCAGCGTCCAGCACCTTTTCAGCTGCCTCTTTGCCTACGATAGGAAGCCTTCGGAGTCCCCTCCTCTTCATGTTGTCAGGCACAAGTTTGGGATCAAGCAAGCCAATCTGAACAAGTACACTCGCTTGGTCCCAATACAGCTGCTCATGGTATAACTTGCCGCCACGGATGCTCACGATGGACACGATAGGTACTTCTACCAACTCGTTCGTTGGTGGTACCTCTGGCAACATCCTGTGTTTCTGGTCAGAGCATTTATCGTGAAGGACGGATGCGAAGACTTACCAAGGAATCTCCTGTGTGTGTCTGAACGAGATCATCATCTCATCCACCACCTTATCCGCGCCGACGGTACGGCTAAGAAGACGCATCTTCAAACTCGGGGGGTTGTTGGATCTGAAAACATCACTGTAAAAGCGGTCAAGTTCGTCTCTGCCGATACCGCCAGTCATGGTAGGTACGTGGTTGACGTATGGTACTTGACTTGGTTTAGAATTAGATGTCGTTGCATCAAATTTGTCTGTATTTTCTGTTTAGAATCGTTCTTCAACCCAAGCCTCACTTGAGAAATGAGAGTTTACAGACTTACATTTATTATACTCATCAACCACCTCTTCCAAATCAACGACTATTCCAAACCCCCTCCTCAAACAAGCCAATGTTCTCTCCCAACTCAACCCAGCAGCAAACTTATCATATTCTTCCAAATCGCTCTCTGCAAAGCCCGGACATGTATCTGCATAAACATATGTCTTGAACGAAGCAGCACCAAATGGTTGAATAGAAGCAAGATGACAGAGTACAGAAAGTGAAGCTGGGTACCTGTGTGTTGGAGAGGGAACAGCGGTGGGATAGTAACATACCAGAGATATACAGTGAAGGAAGGGAGACTGTTGGACTATGGAGAGGGTGTGTGTTGCTGCTTCCCCAAAAGCTAGAATGGCGTATTTCTGGCCTTGTTCGAGGGCATCTTCGAGGTGTTGGATTGTGTAGTTGAAGTTTTTGATGTTTCCTGTGAACGGGGTGTAAATTGTATTGAAGCCTTCTTCTTGGAGATGTTGGAGGAAGACGGGATCGAATTCGACGTCGTCGGATAGGACATGTACGAGGTGAGACATAGTGTCGCGCGGCTCCTGCGTTCAAGGGTTCCTGCAGGTTGAAATAGCCGTTACAGTTGTGCCCTCTCCGGAAAAGCTTGCCGAGCCCTGAGTCACGATGACGCAACACGGAGATCGCACACGAGTCAAAAGAAATGGCAATTCCGGGGTTTGTCGAATCTTGTCTTTCTCGAAACAATTTATTCCTTAAGCACGCTGAAGTCTAACACATCCATCATCTACCGCCGAGAGTAATATTCACCATTCCGTTCCATCGTTGGCTTCGAGACGCTTTCAAGATAGGTCGCAAGAACAAACCACACCGCCAGTCAGGCGCGAATAAAGACCGTGGAAAAGCTGGAAAAGGACGGAACAAGATGGGTCAAGATGGTTCGAGTCCAGTAGACGAGAGTGCACCTTCCAAAACTCTGGAAAGCCGTACCGTCGATGGTCTGGCCAAGTACATCCGCGACGGACACGCAAAGCGCATTGTTGTCATGACTGGCGCAGGTATCTCGACAAGCGCAGGCATCCCCGACTTCCGCTCGCCGAATACTGGTCTCTACGCCAATCTTGCTAGACTCAAGTTGCCATATGCTGAGGCTGTCTTTGACATCTCCTTCTTCCGTGAGAACCCTACGCCTTTCTATACGCTAGCTCACGAGCTTTATCCTGGCAAATACCGTCCGACGGTCACACACTCGTTTATTCGTTTGCTGCATGAGAAGGGTCTTCTACTCAAGCTGTTCACTCAGAATATCGACTGTCTCGAACGCGAAGCTGGTGTACCCGACGAGTCTATCATCGAAGCCCATGGCAGTTTCGCTCGTCAGAGCTGCATCGATTGCAAAAGTCCATACCCCCAGGAAGAGTTGAAGGAACATATTCAAGCCAAGACCATCCCTCGTTGTCAAAAGTCAAGCTGCAATGGTCTTGTAAAGCCCGAGATTGTCTTTTTCGGTGAACAACTACCTAGCGCCTTCTTCGACAACATCGATGTGCCAACAGAAGCCGATCTTTGCATTGTTATGGGCACTTCTTTGCAGGTGCAGCCATTTGCGAGTCTACCCAGTGCTTGCAAATCTGGCGTACCCAGAGTTTTGATCAATATGGAGAGAGTTGGAGGTCTCGGTTCACGCTCCGACGACGTCTTGCTGCTAGGTGACTGTGACGCCGGAGTCCGGAAACTCGCAAAAGCCGTCGGATGGGAAGACGAGCTTGAAGAGATATGGGCAAAGACAGATCCCGAATATATTCCTGGCAAACCAACCAAGACAAGAGATGAGATTGCCAAAGAGGAAGCCAAGAAATCCCGAGACGAGAAGTTCCAGGATGAGGTCGATAAACTCACAAAGGAAGTCGACAAGACTCTGGATATTTCTAAGTGGCACCAGGATCAGATCAGAAAGGACCACATTGATGGCCAAACCGATGCTGCGCCACAGGATCCAGTCACGAGTGAGAAAATGATGCGCTATGACGAAAATGCCGATGACAAGGAGAAGGCACCTGCCAACGGACTCGGCCATGTGTTCCCTCACATCAACGAAAAGTCTTCACTTTGAGATGGCATTTCTCTTTTTTCTATGCTTACCCCAATACAATGATACCCTGTTAGGAAATTTACTCCTCCTTCCTCACGCAAAGCTTATGTTCATCGCACCTCCGCCTGAATCAAGACCTTGGAGTGACTTGTTCAGGACCGCACCTTGGTTGTTAAACATGCGGCTGCCGCCGGATGGGGTTGTTCTGGGCTCTTGTTTTGCTTGTTCTTCTCTTTCTGGTTCCTTCGTTGTTTCCCGCGCTTCGCTTTGTTCTGGAGCCTGTGTCTCGATGGTTAAGGCGTTGGTCCATCTTCTTAAAACACCGATAACGAGCTGGTATCCCTCATCGTACCGGCTGCCGAATTTCGTCATGCCCATGTGGTTTGCCTGGATGCTGTTGTTGCCGTATCCCAGGAGTTTGGCCGAATCATCCTCAACAATTTTGCCCGCTGCGGTGATGGGGAATGCTTCGTAAAAGCAATGGATGCTTGGCGGACGGCGTGCGGTCCTCAGCAAGATTTGAAAATCTTCTTCTACCGCTTGAAGGGCCTCGGACTCACGCCTGAGGTTCTGTACGATTCCAGCGTTTGTGTTTCGGACGATGTTCAGCCATCTCGCCAGGGTACCGCCCCAATTGGCATGTGAGGAACCTCCGTGAGGCGTTCCCATGAAGATAATTCCTCGGGTACTCTCGTTTACGGGCTTCAAATCTTCAAGATCGCGGGATAGTAGGAACGCTTGTTCGCATACCAATCCTCCAAGACTGTGGACGATAAAGATGATCGGACGATGCTTGGTATCCTCTGTTGCTCTTTGGTCGTTGAGAGAAGTGGCCAGGGATTTCCCGTGGTCGCGAAGTCGGTTCGTGCTTGCGTTTGACAAGAGATGCACGACATCTGCATCGTAGCCGAACGTCATGATACGGGCTTGTGGGAAGTCGAGGGGCAGGAAGCTTTGTGCCCAGTTTTGGTCGCGTTTGTTCGTCCATGTCGACATTCGGTTACCCGTCAGGCCATGGACTAGAACGATGCTATATCTGCGTCAGTCGAATTTTGAGGTGCATCTGAACGAAAGAGGACCACTCACTCGACATTTCCATCGTGAGGATCCGCGAGGATCTTCATGCCATACTCACCGTCTGTGGAGAAGCTGCCATCGAATCAGCGAAGGTGCATCAAGAAATGGTGGTATGTTATATCGCACGGCAGTAAGGAGCCATTGTGAGCCACTGGACTCTCTATCGTTGCCTCCTCGCTGTTGCTGTTGGTCTCTCTTGCAGCTCGCGACGAGCGATTGCGTATTTTCGAAAACATCCTTGTGAAGGTTGGAGAGCACGACGTGGCATACCACAGAGACAATGAATTGTAGTCGAGCCGACTGCAAGGTGGTCAGCTGCCTGAAGTGATGTGGGAGAGTCCTGCACAAATATGATGGTCGGGCTGTGTTTCTGTATCTCAGAAATTCACGCTAGTCAAGAACTACATGCACACCAAGTACCATTTCTCTCTTACAGTCTGTACACGCTTGACTTATCTGGAACTAGTGGTGTGGTGGGGAACCCTGCATTGAGCCATGCATACCGCCGAAAAGTATACATGCGGGGTTCTTGCAAGGTCGCAAAGCGCAAAGAAAGAGAGATTTCTTTCACAGAAATGACAGCTCGAACAGATGATGGTCCTTGCCAGAAAATCCAAAGTGGCCATCCTCGAATATCTCAGAAGCCCAAAGACGGTTCATGACACTTGAGTCTTCATTGCTCACTCGAAGATGTCTGATCTGAATCCACCGGTACTTTACGCCTCCGCTGGAGATGTCCTTGTCAATGAAACTGACGCATCTACGAATAGAAAATGATTGGAGAGCGCCGCTCCTTCCAACCTGGTCCATGGGTACGCCCACATGACCCTCGTCACGCAGCTAGCGAGCTTACACAGCCCGGAATCAGCCCATTTTCGAAACCCTGATCTTGGCAAGTCACTGATAACGAGAGAGTGCGATGACAACTATCACAAGACAAAACGATCTGCTTTTCAGAAGAACATACCACAACGAACCCAACATAAAACACGTACCTGGAGGCTCATCGTCTTTGCTGCCATGCTCGATGGCTTCTGCTACATATAATAACCAAGGGGTATCTGCGAGAGTTCTCGTACAAGGCTTGAACAGCCATGAAGGCAATATCAACGTCTCCGTGCACGAAGATTCCGGGAAGCGGCTTGACTTGCTCAACTGGTTGTCCCTTGTCAGTATCGAAAAACACCACGAGGACCTGAAGTCTGATTTGATCATTGCCAAAGACTCTGGTAGATGGTTCATGGATTCAGACAAGTATCTCGACTGGGAAGACTCGACGAATTCAAATCGTGTTCTGTGGTGTCCAGGCCACCCCGGTGCTGGAAAGACCGTCATGGCATCTCTTGTCATTGATCGACTTGCAGCGAACGCTGCTAGCTTTCGACACTCACACATGAATAGCGTTTGCTGGCTTTACCTCGGCCATACCGATGCGAAAGGTCGACCAGGTGCACTTTTAGGAGCTCTCCTGAGGTACCTGGTTTGCAAAAGCGAGAACATACCACACTGTGTCCAAGATCTACATCGGAAGCATGCGGAAGTCAACACATCGCCTACGGATGGTTCGATCATGGACTGTCTGATCGAAGTTTGTCAAGGCCAGGAGAATATATTCCTAGTCGTCGATGCCATGGATGAATATAATGAGGCAGAACGTAGCCTCCTCATCAGATACCTTCACGAAATGCTACAGAAGCTACCAGCCCTAAGGATCTTGATCACCTCTCGGCGTATTCAAGCTATCGCAGATGAACTGGGTTCGCCGAACCGCCACGATATCGAAGCACATGATGATGACTTGGATGCTTTCATCCGCGCACAATTGAATCTGGATAAGAACAAGCATCTGAAACGATTCGCTACTGCTAAACATGGGACGGATGTTCCCTTGGTGGATAAGATAGTCAAGAATGTTATTCACCGTTCTGACAGAATGTAAGCACTCCCATCATATTGTGGTACTAGTGAGAAATCAGTCAATACCATACCCACGTATCGCTCAGGCTGACCTCACATCAGATTCCTCCTGGCAAAGTTGCAGTTAGACCATGTAGCAAGCAAAAGGACTGAGGCTGACTGTCTAGCCGCACTGAATGAGCCACCCATGGACCGGAACGCGCTGTATGCGAAGACAATGGACAGGATCATGGCGCAGCCAGAGGAGGATCGGGACTGGGCCGTCAGGATTTTGACTTGGGTTTTTCGTGCAGTGCGTACGCTGAGTATCGAAGAGCTCCAGATCGCAATACAGCGAGAACCCTTCTCTGGCAGCATCTTGAATGACAGCTCCAAACTCAGCGATGAAGACATCATGCAGTTCTGTAGCGGTTTGGTCAGCATCAACAAACATACGAACAGCGTGGTTCTCTTTCACTATACCGTTCGCGAATACTTCAGCCAAAACCCAGGTAGATACTTCCACAGGGCGCACGACAGGATGACTGTTGTGTGTGTGTCGCGTCTGACAACAATATGTTGGAATGCGCTCTGGGAAAACAATCAATCTTTCGAAGTACGACAAGGCTGCGAGATCACCAGTGCAAAAGAAGACCAGGAATTGGAGACAGTACCTAGATTCTACAGACTGAGCAGAGCATTACATGACTATGAATTGGGCAGATACTCGATCGAGTGGTTCCATCATCATGCTCGCCGGACCGAAGAGCCTTCTCACACCGACAGCACACTCAGTCTGAAAATCTATCGCCAACTTCTCGGTCTAGTGAGCGACCCGAGAACTCGTGAGCTTCTGGTCAGGCTCTTAATGCACCATGGACAATATGGCGTGAGTTCTCCGAGGTATGAGAAGTTTGCGAAGCCGACAGCCATCCACGTTGCAGCTTCACTAGGACTTTACGGACTCACAGTCGCGTTACTGGGTGCAAACGCCAGTCGTGCTATCAACGACAAGGACTTCAACGATGAAACTGCAGTCATGATCGCCATGCGCAGGGAATATAGTCATCTGGTCACTCTGTTCGTGCAGCGAGGTGCAGATGTGGACCTACGGACCAGTACAGGACGGAAAGTCTTGCTCTATGCTGCGGGCAAAGGATTGACTTCGGTCGCGGGCAAAGGATTGACTTCGGTCGCGGACAAGATTATCACCCAAGCCCAGAAACCCACCAGTGGCCGAAAACTTAGGCGTAGACTAGGCTTCAACAATCTTTCGAGAGACGAAGGCGTCTCATTATTATGTGCTGCATATCACGGCGATCGCACAACTGTGACACGCTTGCTGAAGGACTCCACATTCATCAAGATTGCAAAGAGAGACGGTGTGCTTGGTGTCTGTCTTCTCTTGGCAGCACAGAAGCGGAAATACGAGGTAGTCCGAACTCTTCTCGCCGAAGGTGTTGACATCAATTCCAGAGATGCTAGTGGGCGGACGGCACTTCATCATGCTGCTGATTGGAACGACAAAGATCTTGTCGAGATGCTTCTCGAGCATAACGCAGACGTGGATATTAAGGACCATAGACATATGACAGCCTGGAGTTCGATATGTGGATCTGACGACCACGCTGAAGTGGATGCTATCTTGGTCAAAGCCAAAACTGATGTCAACACGAAGGGTGAGGACGGTGTGACAACACTCTACGTAGCTGCTGCTGGTGGGGTCACTCAAATCGTACGTCGCTTGTTGAATAGTGGTACCGACCCAAACATAGCTACGAGGTACGGTTGGTGTCCTTTAGTAAGTATTCTGTGAGCTTCTCACTCTGCTTGTAAACAATGTTTCTAACAGTGACTAGCACTGGGCTGCCAATAACGGGCACTATGACTGTACCAAGCTACTTCTAGACTTCGGGGCTGACCCAAACCCCCTGTCTGACACCCGGGAAACACCTTTGGACAAAGCAGTGATATGTGAACGCGACACAATCATAAGCTTGTTTTTAGAGCATGGAGCAAAGCATGCAAGGGAACTAGTCGGACGTAAGTCAACATTGGTAGGTCTCTCGCTATGAGTTGCTAACAACATACATCCAGCAGACCGACCCATCATCGACTCCCCATATCCCCATAGCGCCAATAGTAAAGATTTGACACAAGGTACTGAAGGTTACGAAGATCGGGAGCCTGACAAAATGACCTCTGCAAGCTTCTACGAAGATCTGAAACTGCCTGCGGCTACCTCAGTAGGAATGGATGATACCTCAAACCTCGACCTTTCCATCCCTGAGAGAGAAGGACGATGGAAGAGAATGTCATGGTTCATTGACAGAGGTAGAAAGGCAGGCGATCTCAACAATACATCGAAGTTGCTCATATCTTGGCCTAAGAGGAAGAGATACTGATTCCTGAGTCTGAGAACCATGGCGTCAAGGTCATATTGTCACTGCTGGGTTCGTCAATTCTCTTGTTTGCCTCTGTAGTCACAGCATTATTGTACACATCGCAGGAATTGGACTTTGGCGGGCGTTAGACAATCGTATCCCATAGCGAGAGCTACTATTAGTATATTTCGTCCGGTCGCCCGTTGTTAGCCGCTTCTACCCGGCGGCTCGTCCGCTATGCGCCCTATCTTCGACATGATGGTCCGAACAAAACATTTCTCTTCCACTAAATCGGGTTCTCCTTACTAGAAAGTAGCATGTCTTCCACGATAACCTCCGTCAGCGAAGGGATAGAGCTTCGAACCCCGACGAGTCGCGCGCATGCGACATCTTCAAAAACTCCTCCGCCTTTCTCCACAGATGACTTGAACGACAATTTCAATCCGGCCGAGCCACTCAACATCGTCGAGGCATCACGACTTGCCGACTCAGATGTGCCAGAAGGCGGTTATGGATGGGTTGTCATCGCTGGCTGCGCAGTGTTGACATGGTGGTACTTGGGTATGAGCTACTCATGGGGAATCATGCAGACAGCCTTGGTTGAAAGAGGTTTATCCTCCGCATACACTCTTTCCTTCATCGGTTCGCTGTGTGTGACTTTCAACAGCATTTTGGCATTGGCACATGCGCGCTATATCAGGTTGGTGGGTACTAGACAAGCAGCTTTGATTGGTGTTACATGTCTTGGTGGCGGTACAGTTCTGAGTGGTTTTTGCACTGAGAATGTTGGAGGGCTGTTCTTCACTAGTGGTGTATTGGCAGGTCTTGGAACAAGGTCTGTTTCTCAAGTTGTCTATGTGGTGCTGGTAGATGCTGATATTCTTCTACTAGTCTTTGTTTCATGCTCGTATCGGTAATCCCAGCACAGTATTTTAACAAG
Source organism: Aureobasidium sp. EXF-12298 (assembly GCA_024195555.1). NCBI lineage: Eukaryota > Fungi > Ascomycota > Dothideomycetes > Dothideales > Saccotheciaceae > Aureobasidium > Aureobasidium sp. EXF-12298. The sequence continues at coordinate 53,888 of SWBJ01000220.1, read as the reverse complement.
AAGCGTGGCTTGGCTATTGGTCTGATCTACGCAGCTGGTGGGTTAGGAGGTACTGCTCTAACGCTTGCGATGGACGCGCTCATCAGAAGGGTCGGCCCTGCGTGGACCTTCAGGATCTTGGGTCTGATGATCTTAGCAACGGGTATACCGGCAGCTCTGGTTATCACTGAGCGGGTGCCAATCAAAAAGAATTCTTTCATCGACAGGTGAGTTACTCTTGGCTTGGGGAACCTCTTCCGCCTGTCAGGTCATACTAACAGGGACAGGACTCTTCTCAAAGACTCTCGATTCCTGATTTTGTTTGTGGCCGGAGCTCTCTCTACATTCTACCTACTCGTCGCTCCGTTCTTCCTGCCGCTTTACTGCAATACGCTGGGACTGTCACAGACTGCCGGTGCTGGTCTTGTTGCAACATTCAACTTTTCTTCTGCAGTTGGACGACTCCTATGCGGTTTCTTGTGCGACAAGTTCGGACCTGTCAACACATTGTTCGTTTCTCTTTTACTAAACGCAATAACTCTTTTGGTAGTCTGGCCATTCTCGACGTCTCTGGGTCCGCTTATCGTTTTTGTCATATTCAATGGCCTTGGTAATGGTGGATTTTTCTCTGCCACGCCTCCTGTTATCAGTTCTTTGTTCGGAAGTCTTAGGATGCCTGTAGTGATGGGTATGATTATTACGGGTTGGGGTCCTGGTTATCTTCTGGTTAGTTCTTTTGTGTTTGTTGGATGTTGATTTGTGCTAACAACGGTTAGGGAGCTCCCATCGCTGGTTATCTGCTTGCCGCTTATGGGGGTGAATTTGGTTCGTTGAAGTCTTACCATCCAGCTATTTTCTTTGCTGGCTCAGCCGCTCTTGCTTCTTGTCTGCTAGTAGGTGTTATCCGAGTCAAATCGGAGAGAAGGATATTCTGCAAGATATAGACTCAAATTTGATTAATCGAGAACTGTTCTCACTTGGATAATATCTTCAAAGGTGTCCGGCTGAGACGTTATCCTTTCTCTACTGCATCTGATTCTTGCAAGGGGAGCAGAATCGGTTTCAATCATAGATTGGCCTTTTGGCTCTATGATTCTACATTATGCTCTTCTTCGACAGCCTGTCAAAATCTTTGCCACCCAAGTCTGTCCTGTTTTTACCCCATGTTGGCGAATCGATTCAGTTTTGTCAAAGCACGTCTGTAGTCGGATAACCCCGCCATCTATCACAAAAAGGGCGTCGCTTATTAACGGCGTACCATCGACCTCATACAAGTAGGGTGTTGGTTTACTCCGCCGTTCGTTCCCAAACACATGCGGTTGGTGTCTGTTACGCATATCGGATAAGCTGAAGCCATGTTCAGGTAAGTACTATCACATCGCACCGTTTTATCCTTTGCTGATCATGCACACCAGACGGACTCTTAAGCTTTTGAACCGGACACTCAGATCCAATTTTTCAACTTTCCATCGTGTCGAGAGTAGAGCACCGACTGCCAAACCGGATTATGCATCACTTGGAAACTCGAAAAAACAGCTGCCTGCATGGACACCGGCGAGTGAGATAAACGTCACTGCTTCCTCAAATCCAGACTGGAAATGGGGTCAAGGAACATCCGAAAATGATTCTGATCAATCGCACGTTGAGATCGACCCTTTCGAGCCCGGCAGACCAATGTTCTACAACTACACTTTTCTCATCTCAAGTATTGCCCCACGGCCAATCGGTTTTGTCAGCACAATATCTGCAGACGGCAAGCACAATCTGGCTCCATTCAGCTATTTCCAAGTCGTCGACCATGATCCTCCGGTCTTCGTTATCGGATTCTCAGGACGTGAAGATCGGCCGAAGGATACTCTGCGCAATCTCCAGGATACAGGCGAATGCACTTTTAACATTGTTTCTGAAAACATGATTGAAGTTGTGAATGCAACTTCAGTGGATGCACCTCATGGTGTCTCGGAATGGTCGCTTTCCGGTCTCACCAAAGCCGACAGCACTACTGTCAAAGCTCCGAGGGTCAAAGAATCGGTCGTGTCTATCGAGGGCAAACTTTCTGAGATCGTTAATTATAAGACTTCGAGACAACCAGTTGGTGCTCATGGGGCTTTGGCGATCATCGAGGCCACTAGATTCTGGGTCGCAGAAAATGCCATCGACGAAAAGCGAAGCCATGTTGACCTAAACGTATTGCGACCTGTCGGTCAGCTCGGAGGAGTTTCATACGCTCGTGTTACTGACACTTTCGAGTTGCCGAGGACTAATTGGGCATCTGCGGTAGCAAAATCAGGTCCGGAGCTGCAAGAGCTTGGAGACAAAGATGGGTTTGAACTTCCAGCGTATGAGTCTAAGAAGAGGTAGCCGGCGCCTCTATGGATTCTCGTATGATTTGCTACATCACTGGATACTTGGCACCACATCGTTATAGCTATGAAAAAATCAGGCTATAACTATACAGGTGATGGTTCGTGAACGTCTCGATTTGTTGACTGAGTATCTCGGTTCTCCATGCACGTCATAGTGCGGAAGTTGCATCCTGAGCGGCCATAAATCTCGTACAGTTTTGTTCTTCGATATCGGCAACAACCAAAGTGTTCTTTGTGCTCCTCTGAATTAGATATATCAAGCCTCGTATCACCCTTGTAGCTGAACATTATCTACCGACACCGATTCGATGGAACATTCGTGATATCTGGCCGGAACTGGAAGCGTCTGTACTTTTTTGTGTGACGACCATGCATTTTCAGACTCACGGCCTGAAAACACAATCTCGAACATGTAGCGACACTGAGCATCGCGAATGAGCTCGGATATATTTTGAATAATCACGAATTTTTCAAGCAATCTTGCTAGCATATAAGACTACCAAATTTGTGTAGTGGTTGCCCTTCCCGAGGCATGTTTATGTTAAATCTGCTTGTCAGTGATAACACCCTGGCGTACAACCCGCGGACCCCGAGCAAGACTCCCCCACCTTTCCATCCTAAAAGGGTATAGCTTTCAGCCTTTGGAGGATCCTTCCAGGTCCCGAGGTTCTCGATCACGACTGCTCAACCAACGATTGCACCATTCTGTTATCGCGATATACAGCCAACAGTAGCCCTAAGAACGCAATAACCTGGCGTTTTGGTTCTATATGTTGTAGTCCGATGGCGCGATAATATACAATTGCTCCACTGCAAAATTTGCGACTCATAGGGCGCCAGGAAGGTAAGGGGCATATAAGCATGCGTGGCCTTGCCCAGCTGCTGCCTATTATAAAGTACCGGTTCGTATCTTAAGGTACCGCCGCATCAACCTTAAAACGGCTTCATTCGTTCTTGACCCCCACGTGCTCGTTCTCTTTGCTCGTCGGACCCTTCTCTTTCTTGGATTGTCTCTTGAATATTTTCTTGTTTGGTCTTGACATTCGGCCATGTCTATACGCGCTGGAGAGGATTCGGATGTGCAGGTCGCATCCCGAGGAACTGGTTCACAGGAAACAACACCTCTATTGGATGACGAAATAGATGACTCGGAAACACAACAAACGCCCTCGGTGTCAGGGAGTCAGCAAGATGAACAACCCAAGCGCTCTGTCTTTGGCATAATATCAGTCCTTCTAATTGGCGTCTTCGTTTCTCAAGCCGATACAACATTGGTTTTCGCAACCTATGCGCACATCACCTCTGAGTTTATCCGCATGGGCGATGGCAGCTGGATTGATGGAAGTTGGATAGTAACAAGTTTTGGTCTTGCCACTTGTGCCACACAGCCAATGTACGGAAGACTATCACAGATCTTTGGAAGGAAACCGATATTGCAGATGTCGTATGTGCTGTTCCTGACTGGTACTGCTATTGCTGGCATTGCTCAGAATATGGTCCAGATGATCTTTGGCCGTGTGATACAGGGTGCTGGAAGCGCTGGAATGGTTTCTATGGTTTCTATTCTTTTGACTGGTATGGCTTTCCCGTGCTGGAAATTTCGATATCCGCTCACCTTCCGTCTAGATCTGGTACCGTTGCATGAAGTGGCAGCATACAGGAGTTATGTCAATGTCTTTTCGACTGTAGGAAGAAGTTGCGGAGGCCTGATAGGAGGCTATCTCACCCAGACAATTGGTTGGAGATGGTGAGTAGTGCTATGATATGTTCCAACATTGTACTCATGTTCTACAGGGCGTTCATCGGGCAATGTCCACTTTTACTCCTCTCCATCGTTCTGGTCTGGTGGAAACTCGAAGAACCACAGCAAAGCGTCGAATTGAAGCAAAGTATCTGGACAAAGCTGAAACGCATTGATTTTGTCGGTGCTTTCTTCATGTCAGTCGCTATTCTGGCATGCATCACAGCATTCGATCTAGGCAGCAAAAAGGCCAGCAGCACTTTGATTGCCATTTTGGTAGCAACCGGTGTCACCGCTGGAGTATTCTTTGTCCTTACAGAGAAGTTTTGGGCTAAGGAACCAATATTCCCACTGGAATTGCTGGGCAAGGATGCAGTGATCACCTCGTACACGATTATCTTCATCCAGACTGGTATTCAGGTTGCTGTGAGTGCTCACAATGCTCTATATCTGTTATGTTATACTGACATCTGTCATCAGCTTATGTTCCTGGTGCCATTATATTTCCAGGTCACTGCGAATGCAAGCATGGGTGAGGCCGGCGCACATCTTGTCCCTGCTGTCTTCGGAAACACACTCGGTGGTCTTGCTGTCGGTGCTTGGATCAAGCGGTGAGTTGTCTGCCCCAAAAATGTCTTTCCTCCAGTCAACTGACAAGTGCACAGTACTGGTCGCTACAAACCTCCAACCATCCTCGCTAGTCTGTCTGCAATACTATGTTTCTCTCTGCTTTTGACCTTCTGGAGAGGTCACACCAGTACGGCTGGCTCATTGGTCATCTTCTTCGGCGGCTGCGCGTCAGGCATGGCAAACTCTGCTTTGTTCGTTGGCTTGACTGCAGGTGTTGAAAAAGACCAGATTGCTATTGCGACCACGGGACTGTACCTCAGTTCCAATATCAGTGTAGTGGCTGGTGTCAGTGCTGCAAGTGCTATCTTCCAATCTGCACTACGAGCAAACCTCCACAGAATATTGGAAAGAGTGGTCAATGGAGATGAGGTATGCCAAATCTGGCGTTTGTTGTGACCAAAGAACTCCAGCTGATTCAGTTCCACAGATTGCCAAGAAAGTGTTGAGTGATGTTGCATATGTACAGACGTTGCATGGTCCTTTGCGACGACTCATCATTCGTGCCTTTGTCATGAGTTTCAGGAGGACGTTTGGTATGTTGTTCAGACAAACATCATCGAAGAGAATTCAGCTGACTTTATTTTCCTCTTCGCAGCTGTTCAGATTGCTTTGGCAAGTATGGCACTGGTTGTCGGTATACTGTCCAAGCAAAGGAAAATCACCCGCTAGGACTGGGTGCTCCACTCATCTCGGCAATCATGACTCGCAAATGTATGTTTATGAGAATGCATAATGCAATCGTATCTGCAGAGCTGACCATTGAGAAGCGAGTGTTCGAGTGGCTCTCACGGGATACTAGCGCGACTGGCAAACACACTGTGCATTTTGATAGCCACTTGATGCACTGTAAGGTCTTCTGAGGTGTTTCCTCTTCTCATGTCCCCTGTAAGGTAGTGCTATAAAAAGTCATAATGTTGTCATCAAACCCGACTGTGCCCAGTGAAAGCAAGTTTGACTCCTGTTTCTCAATGGAAACTCTTGCATCTTCTAAGATATTGTGCATTTTGATAGCGTCTTTGTAGTAGGATGTTCTCTTGAGACAATCTCTCTCTTTCTGCCTCCTGCTAGGCATCCCATACTTGACTACGCTATCAAAAGTCATGGAGTTGTTGGACATATGACTGCTTCCAGTGAGAGGAGGATTGAGTCCCGTTTCTCAATGGAAATGCTTGCTTCTCCCAAGATATTGTGCATTTCTATACTCCTCTAATACTGCATACATCTTTCTAAGGATAGGGCTTTTTGTGCTGTCTCCTACGAATTGTCTCATACTCTACTCCACTATCAAAAGTCATAGTGTTTTCGCAGATGTGACTACATCCGGTGAAAGCAGGTATCACTGTTGCATCTCAATGGACAAACCTAGCATCTTCAAAGATACAGTGCCTTTTGATAGCAATTTCTGCAGCAGAGACCTTTCTTGGAGCCCTTGGAAGCCCCCTGGAATGCTCACGTCGGTCAACATGACCTACGTGAAGCCTGAAGCCTCTCCAAAGTGAACGAAGCGTCACTTTGCTCGACCACACTTCACGACAACGATGTCGTCGAGGAACGGAGCTATGGAGACCGGAACGTTCTATCACGAGCACTGACCGCCTGCATCAAGTACTTGAACTCACTGCTCTTCTTTCTCTTCAACTCTTCTCTCGACGCATCAGCAAGCTATACAAGAAGACACGATGCCGCACGTTCTCTTCCGCAAGCAGCACGTCGCTGTACGCGAGATTGATCTTAGCAAGATCAACACCATCACCAATGACCCCCGTCATCGCCCCAAGAAGCGCCTGAAGTACACTCCTGTGCCCGACGAAGAGTTCCTCGAGCTCTTCACAAACGCCTTCAACAACCACCCACTGGCATCAAGCATGATGCTCGAACTGAGTAAGAAACGCCTGCTGACGATCCCTGCCCACGACAATCGACTAACGCCCGGTGTTCGAACAGACTGTGACCGCGTCCAGTTCGTCGGTGGCTTGCCTCAGGGCTATGCCTGTTTCGCTGCTCCAGCCAAAGTGGGCAGAAGCCCCGACAGATACATCTTTGGCCATGGCCATAGCAAGAAGAATGGTTATGAGGCGAACAAACAGTTTCGCTCGTTCAAGGAGTTTGTTCCACATGCCTACTGGATCATTGTGGATCAAGTCGTGGACGGAAACAGACCCAGAGGTTGCAAGTGCAAGTACTGCAGTCTTCCCTTCCCTAAGTAAGCCCGGTATGTTTTTGTCGTCTTGAGTGTTTTCCCGGGAAGCATGATCTGACTCTTCATAGGTCGTACGTTTAGGCCAGCACTGCTGTGCCTGCTTTCTGTTCTTTCCAAGACGACGCTGCCCTACATGAAAGCAACCTCAGAGAAAGGAAGGTGATATCAAGAGGGTAAAAGATTGCTCTCTCGTAGATGCGATCAAAGAATTAAACTTACTCGTTGTCCTTCTTCAAACTTTCCTGTGCTTTGTACTCTTCGTTTATTGTATACCATGGTGACTGGCCCTTTGCCTTCGGTCTTCTGAGCTCGGTGTCGTTCAGATAATATCACCACTCTCGCGGCATTAGACCTTGAGTCTTCGAATCTTTTGCTGTTGATCAGGTCCGTGGACACTCAATGGCGCTGCTGCGAGACTCAGATGCAAGAAAGTCGTTGATTAACCCACGTCCATAGCAAGGATACCGAGTAATTCTCCTTCTTCATACCCTTATCCTCAAACGTTTGTACAACTCTTTTGTAGCTCTTGATGTCAAAAGAAAGAGAAAGAGCAACGCACTGGGGTTGTTACCTGAAAGTCACGTGCATAGACGTCTTTCCTTGCCGACGATATCCCAGGAGGCAGTTTTAGACGAGGCCTCCGCTATTTCCTTCCAGCAAGTCAAACACATCATCCAATTCATCTCGTCCATATTCCTTCCACAATATCCAATCTGAGACGATTCTTCAGAGACTCTTCGATCACCGAATCTCATTTCATCCATGATTCGCACATGCGTACTTCGATCCGAGTAGCCTCAGATACTGGGTCTCTTTCCAGGACGTGATTACCTCCAAATTCTGGTAGTCCTTTCGAATTGTGTTTATTCTTCAAGTTTACACTGATACCTTCGAAGCAACAAACGAATCTTTTCCATCGGACTGCAGTGTCTCCTGTTTGTCTGAGGTTGCCTTTCAATTCGTTAAACAAGCCAGTGATAGGCTTCGAGAGCCTGAGATTCGTACTGCTATCTTACTTGATCATGGTCCGAGTTGTTACTGCAAGAGAGCAAAAGGAAAATTGCAGGCCGAGAGACGATAGACTCAGCCGCTGCAAAGAGATCTGGTACAAGCTATAAAACACCAATTTGAACCTCACTCACAGTCGGCTATCCCTTTAGCATGATACCTCCAAGGCTCAGAACACAGGATCAAGGCATCTGACCCTATTTGTAACGAGTGGCACCCATCCCCCACGCAGCCATGGTTCTTCTATCCTCAGTGGCACAGCACACCTAACGAAGCAATCACGTCCCTGATCGTACAGCAAACCCACTCTTTCTCCTGATGTCGAGGTGGGCGGAGGCCAGTGTGAGCTACTGCATGATGACTCCACCAATGACTTGACAGATGTTAGTGAAAAAGCTGCGATGATGATGGTACACCTTTGTTTCTCGGACGGGGTAGACTCATACTTGCTTGCCAATGTCGGTATGCACAATACTCAAGACTTGAACTATAGGTTTGGCGTGCACCGGGACTCCCCCTGTACCGTTAGAGATATGAATAACAGACTCGGTCGTCTTCTACTTTCGGCAATCTCGAGTCTGCAAGTTCAATAATTCGGCCTTGTGTCGTCGGCCAGGGGTCCCATGCCATCGACGTCGTCGCCGTGGATACAATGGTAAACGAAGTCGACAGGCACCCATCGACAGAGGGGAACTCGGCAGGCCAGATGAACAAGCTTTCTTTCCACGCTCCATCGGTCCCTTGATTGCGTACCTGCACGGAGCTCTACGCGAGTAATCAACAAGATGGCTCTACCAGCCCCCATACAACTCGACCTCAGCACCTTGCGTAGCGATGGCACTGGTCAAAGACCTTCTTATCCTAGCTACAATCAAATCACCAGCCAAAACCCTGCCTACCATCACTACATCCGCAAGAAGTTAACAGACGCTTTCAACAACGACGCTCAACTCGTCCGTGCACATGGTAAGTATCTACTCTGCTTCAGCATAGCCCAGAAGCTCAACTAACCATAGAAGCAGGCCATCATGAGTTCATCGGAGACCTTCCCAGAGGCTACACCCTGTGGCTGCATCAGACTGGCTACGGAAACCCCATCGAAGAGCTCTTCGGCCATCCTAGTGGAAACAAGTTTCGCTCGGCAAAGAGGTTCAGCAACCACGTTGGTGAGATGCTACTCACCAAGAACGAAAGAGAAGTCCACATTCGTGTAGACGTTCAACGCGACAATGAATGCATGGCTCGCAGCGCGATCCAGAAGCACAACTTTGAGAGCTATTACCAGGCTCGAGCCCACGGTATCTATGGTATCGCTCTCGACATCAACAACCTCAACCATGCTCATGGTCTCTATGTTCCTCGTAATGCCAACGCAGAAGTCCTTGCCGACCAACAGAACCATGCTGCTCTCGCCTTCACCTGCACATGTGTTTTCCGCTGAAGGCCAGACAGAACATGACTTGTCATCAGCCCATGAGCTTGTACGTCTTTTACCCCTATCACCTTTACAGTGGACTGACCATAAAGACAATAGTCACAGCACAGCAATGATGAAACTGCACTTGAACATCGACAGAAAATATGGTAGAAAAAAAGGAGTCTACACCGAGAGACAAAGGAGCAAAAGCAAGGAACCAAGTCAAAGACCCCTTGTATGTATGTCACGGACCCCTATCATCTCACAACAGACACAACGAACTAATCTCCACAGGCTCAAAGCTCGACTAAGAACTTAGTAGGAAAAAAGAAGGAGGAGAAGAGAGATGAAGTACACAAACAAAAGAACCGGGTCAAAAACAGTCCATGGTCAGTGTATGTTAAACCCCCTGGTCTTCTCCAAGAGAGCAACTTACTGATCTCTACAGGCTCCAACCTCATTCGGGAGTATATTCAGTCTTTACAGAGCATCACTACATGCAACAACACAGCTCAAGAAGCAGGAGCTCATTTTCTACTCGAGACCATACAGCTCAAAGACAAGGTTCAGAAAGGACATAAAAGGGTTCCAGTAGACAGCAATGCCCTTCAATTCATCCAAAGCTAAGCATGATGATCAATCCTTCTCGCGACTGCAGCAAACAGCGATGTTTCGGCACAACAGTTTCTCTCGACCGTCCTTTTGCTTGCCTCCCTCCTAACCTCTTTTATCCGCCTCTGCGAGACTCTTTCCGGAAAAGCACGCTCCGCCCTGATCAATATGATTACACGCCCTCATATCTGTTGATTCACCCGTCCGTCTGTGCCCTTTGACATTCCCGTTCCTGAGTGCGCCGCTGACCAGGTCGACAATGAGATTTTGTACTATTACTCTCGCAAATCAGTAGATCGGTTCTTTACCTACGGACTCACTGCAGAAAAAAGTCCACTCTTAAGACAGGAATGTAGTGAGGGATTGATTGTGCATTCTTGTTGCTAGACCCAATCTCCAACGCTCCATTATGCCAGTTCTTCTTGATGATCATACTGTAGTACGGTTGTTAAGCTGTGACAATGCACGATAATGTCTAGACCAAGACTATACTGTATCCAGAGAGAGACTGACAAGAACGAATAGAGCCGACAGTACTTACAAGTCAATCAACACATTGCAACGAGGGAAGCAAAAACACAATAAGTAACTTACAGCAAGAAAAAATTCGCAAAAGATACACCACTCTACTCTACAACCCACTATCAATCTGATCAACAACCGCCTTCCCCGTAAACTCACTCCAATCCCTACAACTCTGCGCCATTGTCCCCGGTATTTCCAACTTGCGCACATCCTCCGGTCTCTCCAAAATACTAACATATAACCCAGCACTAACATGCCAAGCAATATGGCAATGAAAAGGCCACACACCTGGATTATCTTGATCGATTTGCAGCACTACGTAAGCAGGTGTGTTTGCGTCTTTGGCGGCTTGCACCCATACGGTGTCCCGGCGTTGTGGGTTGGAGGGGTTGGTGATGGCGTTGTTGTATTCGCCGAAGCCTGAGGCTAGGACGTACCTGTGTAGATATCAGAGGTGGGAAGGAGGAGGGGTGGAGGGGGGAAGAGGCTTACATATTGTGGCCGTGCATGTGCATGGGGTGCCCGCCAAAGGCAAAGTAGTTGTATACCACCAGACGAACGGTTTTGTTGGAGCCAAAGTTCATCACGTTGTATTCTTCGGGGAAGTCAAGATTGCCCAGTTTGGCCTCTAGAAGCACGGGGTTGTTGTAATCGCCTCTGAAACTGACATTGTTGACAAACCAGAGATTGAAGTCTGTTTCGTTGGTGCGGTACTCGATGATCAGGTCTTCCGTGGTTGACGGGTTTGGGTCAGGAGTAATGGGAAAGAAGGGTTTGGTGACTGATAGGTCATCGTTGTTGCAGTAGGAGAGTTGGGCTGTGGTGACGGAGGTTTTGGAGGTGGGGATTGTAGTGTTGTCTGCGCTTTCGTAGTAGATGGCTGCGACGGCTTCGTTGACGGTTCCGTCAGTTAGGGAGCAGTATTGGAGGTTGGAGCGCATCCAGACGCTATCGGTAGGTGAGCCATCTGCTTCGACGATGATGTCGGTTCGTTGCCCTGATCTTGTGTTAATGTTGATGCTTAAGAGACTCAGAAAGATCAAACTCACCAACTGCGAGGGTGACAACAGCAACATCATAAGGCTCGACAGGAACAAAATCATTCGCAATTACCGTCATCTTGTGACCATCGATCGAGAACTTTTGCATGGCTTCGGCGCTCATGTTGATCAAGCGCAATCTGTGTTTCTTGCCAGAGGTGAAGGAGAACTTGGATACACCAGCATTGGCGGTACAGTTGACATCCTTGTAGCAAGGGAAGTTCATCTTGCCGTTGATCAAGTTGTTTTTGGACGCAGGTTGAGGAGTATTGTCGGCTTTTTTCGACATTGTCTTCTCGACAAGAGAGTAGTAATCTTCATGGTACCAGTCGCTCAGGATCACCGGACCGAGATCGATGTCGTAGTCTTCGTTCTTGGGACCATAGATGATCATGGCACCGGCTGCGCCACCTGCATACTGTGCACCTAGCTCAAAGTCAGTATGTAGCTGAGAGCAGTGTGCTGAGTTGAACGAACTGAAGTGGCTGTGATACCAGCTGGTTCCGTATAGATCGGCTTGGAACACATATGTGAAAGATTTACCGGGAGCAATCGGACATTGCATCACGGTGGGCACTCCATCAAACCATGGAGTTACTTTTTGCAGTAGTCCTGAGTATCGTTATTAGCTGGTCTCTAGTATCGACCGGTATTCCTCACCATGCCAATGCATTGATGTTCCCTCGTCTAGCGAGTTTTTGACTGTGATCGAGATCATGTCACCCTGGAAATGTCAGAGAACAAAAACACTGTATCAGCTTGAGGGTAATTACCCAGTTGGCTTCGATGGTCGGGCCCGGGAACTGTCCATTGACGAGTACACCGTCTTTGAAGACACCATCGGGTGCAATCCGTCCAGCGGATATCTCAAAATCGTAATAGCGAGTGACACCGGTGTTGGGTGTGTCGGTGTAATAATTTGTGTTGTTGGCTGTCGACTTGCCCCAAGGAAATCCAAAAGGAAGGGGCGTGCCGCCATCGGTACGGAAGGCAGGGAGAGTTGGTGCGTCGAAGCTGCCGAGAACAGAGTTGCCATCTTGCAGTTGGGCTCCAAGAGCATTCTGCAATGATTGCATGCCATTGGACACAAACGCCGGGCCATTGAAGGAAGCACCATTCACACCACCTAGTACATTCTTTGGCGGCTGGACTGCAGGAGTGGCAAAGTTTGCCTTGTCGGGCTGGTAGATTTTGGTGAGGTCATTGTTAGACAGAGGAGAAAAAGAAAAGGCATGAAGAATAAGGCGACCCCAGGACACCATTATGAAGAAAAGCGATGCAAGAAGAGAATTATTGAGATTAGAAAAAGGTAGTCACAGACCACGAGAAAGAGAGAAGAGTAGACCTGACAGAGAAAACTGAGCAGCGAAAGAGAAATGGTTTTGTAAAAGACTATGATACTTGGACCTCATACATTTATAGACATGGAGACAAACCCGATACAGATCTGTTACGATTGACCCGTATGCCCAGCAGGGGGAACGATGGGGTTGCGTGATGTGCAGTCCGAGCTCATGGTCCAAGGTCAGCATCTGCATCTAGTACAGTTCGCAAAGAGCCAAGACCGAGCGACTTACTCGCCAGACTCTGTAGTGGGCGAAACAGAGCTGAAGATGTGCTGGGTACGGTTCACGGATTAGTGGACCAACCAGTTTCAAGATGGATTTTTGACATGATCTGAACAGTAGACAGGCCCGATTGAGACTTGAGTTAGTTAGTTTGACGTTCGACGGTCTAGAGAAGGTAAGAGACGAGCATCGTGATGTGCTTCTATGATATGCGCATCCAATGCAATGGATGAACCAAGACGAGCTGCTCCTGCAATGTGGTGAAAGAACGACGATGGTCACAATAGACCATTGGAAGGCAAACAAGCTTTCCAAGGAAGGATGGAGTGCTTCAAAGCATTTTTAGAAAGTCCGAAGGATGAAACGCGACATCTTTTTTTGGTCGCCATGACCATGGAATTTTGGCAGCGCGATTCATCTCGTGACGCTTGGCACCATACTTTTTGGTAGAGAAAGTGACAGGATGGATCTTCTCACCGAGTTCAAAAGCAATGGGGCCAAATAAGGTCATAAGGAGTGATATCGAGATGTGGTGAGGTCAAGAGAGAAGGAAAGAAGTGGTTGGAAGCTATGTGGAGAGTTTCGGCGTCGGATGTCGGATGTTTGGGTGCATGGCGCAGATCAACAAGGAGCTGTCTGGACTGTCGACATTTGAAACACGAACATGTTCCCGCCGTCGTCTTAATTCTTGGGAGAGATCAGAAAGAGAAGGAAACAATGTTGGCGACAAGTATGGCAGACAGCCGGGACATCTACAAGGCATCTTCAGTGGCCGAAATACGAGCCACGTTGGCCGAGCTGGGCCAGCAAGAAGCCAGCGTGACTGCCCGTCTGGATGCGCTGCTTGCATCGCAACGCGACCTCTCACGCCAATTGACCAAGCTCGACCTTGCACGAGCTCACTTAGGCTCCCAGGTCGTTCAGACTCGATCCATCAGCAATGGCATGCTCTCATCGGCCGCATCGACGGCCGCACGCATCTCGGGCGCCGTCAACCAGCTCGACCGCGAACAAGCCGCCGTAAAGTCGACTTTGAACGTCGTTGACCAGGTCGCCGAGCTCAAAGCCTGTGTCTTGGGTGTCAATGGCTCCATGGGTGCTGCCCAAGACTGGGAGACTGCCGCCGAATACCTCCACCGCGCTTCCCAGATCCCCGACCACGTCATTGACGGTGCTTTCGCCCAAGAGATTGTTCCTACCGCCGAAGTCCCTGATGCCCCACGAGTAACGCTTACCGAAGCCTCGGATAGTCTGTGTGGTCTTTTCCTGCGCGAGTTCGACAAGGCCGCCGCCGAAGGAGACGGTCAGAGGGTCACTCGTTTTTTCAAGCTGTTCCCCCTGATTGGCAAATCAGACCAGGGCTTGGACGCGTACGGTCGCTACGTCTGTACTGGTGTAGCCACAAGAGCAAGGTCCAATCTGAGTGCCACAAATCAACGGTCTTCTGGCCTATTCTATGCCAGCGCCTTGACCAAACTCTTTGAGCAGATTGCTCTCATTGTTGATGGTCACGCTCCTCTTGTCGAGAGACACTACGGTCAGGGCTCCATGGCAAAGGTAGTCGAACGCTTGCAAGTAGAAGCCGATACTCAAGGTGGCATCGTACTGGATGCTTGGGCCGACGAGCGCAGCCTCGCAAGGAAGATCAACGATGTCAAATCATATGCTTTCTCCTTTCTTGTCCAGAGTTTCCTACCAAGCCAGAAGTCTTCTGCTGCAAGATCTTCATCACCCGCCTCGAGCCGTGCTAGTGAGGATGAGTCTGTCAACATGAAGGAGATTGATGCACTTCTCAGTGAGACTGCCATGATGCTAAGTCGATGGGCTCTTTATACCCGCTTTGTCGCTACAAAAATTCATGTAAGTTTCAGCTCGATAACTGCTTCAAGAACCAAACTGCTAACATTCCCAAAGCCTGGAGTTGAAGAACACATCGCCATGCCCGATCTCCTCGCCAACAGCAGACTGCACAAGAAGATTGCAGATGCATTAATCGAGCCCTTCAACACCATGACCACCTTTTTCTTCCGTCGCTCCGTTGAGAAGGCCTTCCAGATGGATGAATCGCCATTCGATCTGACTCTGAATCCCAACAAGCCTCTTGGCTCAAACCCCCCCTTCATCACCTCTGCAGTCGACGACGTCATGTACATTGTCAACCAAGTGATCCAGCGTACTCTAGCTACATCACAAAGATCCGTCGTCGCCAGCATTATGCCTTCAGTCAGTCGAGTACTAACGGGTGACTTCTTCGGCATGATCCAACGCAAGATGCGCGATGAAAGCTATCCCAAAGCCGCCATCCAAGGAGCCCTACCTCCAGAAAGCGTCATCATATCTTTCTTAGTCTTGATCAACAACCTAGACATCTCAACCGACTATCTCCGCCGCATCATCAACACCAATCTCGGCAAAGTCGACCCTAACAACCAAGGTCAACAACAGCACGCCGCTATCCCAGACCTCTTCCCCTTCGCCCATGACGCCGTCTTTGTAGAAACTGCACTCAGCAACATTCTCAGTTCTTTCGAATCCAAAACCAGCGACCTCATCTCCGAAGCCATCGAAGTGCTTCTCAAACAAGTCATGCGACCACGTCTCCGTCCCGTATTCGTCGAAACCTTCCGCGATGTGGAATATTTCCTCGAAGACGACTCAGAAACCACAGAACCTGATTTACAGGTACCCCAACGCTTCGAGAGGGGTTGGATGCAATTTACTCTCCCCATCAAACGCATCCTCACCGAACGAAGCTACGATATGCTCATCACCTCTACCCTCAGCTACCTCGCCCGCGCCCTCGAAAAGCGCATCTGGAGTTACTATTCCCGCGTCAATGAACGGGGTGCAGCAAAACTCGAACGCGATATTGCTGGCATTGTAAACGCAGCTGTCAAAGGAGGAAAATATGCATTGAGGGATAAGTTCAACAGGTGTACGGAGATGACGTTGATTTTGAATATGGAGGAGGATGAGTGGGAGGAGGTGAGGGCGCAGAGTGTGGAGGTGCAGAGGGAGGCGGGGTTGGAGTGGCATTTGGACGCTAGTGAGAGGGCGAGGACGAGGAGTATTATGACGGATTCGAGATGAGGGGTGTGAGGTAGTTATCTTCTCTATGAGCTGTCTTGAGATGTCGAGTTTCTAGTGTCTTGTGGTTACTTGACGACTAAAATGCATGATAAACTCTTGACAATGACCAAGAGAAGTACAGAGGAAGCAAGTGATACAAGACACAAGCTCCTCCACCAAGAGAGTTCGCAAAGGCTATATTCTCACTCATCACATCGAATTTATGTCAATTCTAGAGGAAAGCCTTGTTGGAGTCATCGATTCTTCCTCCTCTTCTTCTAGTCAGACACTGAACTGCTTTCTAGTGGTGGATCCACTGTAGGAGATGAGTTTGGGATTTTTCTGTAGTGTATCGATGTTGTGTAACGGACAGTCAGCTTGTGATGATCTCGTACTTATGTATGTCGAAGTTTGTCACGATTTTGTGGCTACTCTTTTCATATGGGTGATATGTGATAACATTCTCAGCCGGTGACGAACAACATAGCTCCTAGACTTGACGGTTCTTGGAGGAAGATCTGTAGTAGACAACGATTGTTGTGGTTAGAAAACTGTCTGGCTAATGGGAAAAGCGATGTTCATAGCAGCGTGAAACCCTTGGATACTTGTGCCATATCTCCGATTTTTCTCTGTGTCGCTCGTATCTTGTCCTCCGCTTATCTTCCTGTCTGAGTGGTTCACGCCGGAAGTGTTGGGCTGTCTGCTGTTTTCCTTCTCTTGACTCTTGGTCTAGTTTGATTCCTCCAGCGAAGTGGGCATCTTCGAGTTCTCAAGTTGACCACAGGCTACGCGATTGTCAGCTAAGAGTCGCGATCGGACAAGTTCTTTCAACATACTCGCTTTCCATTCTTCCTTGCTCGGATGCTCGTGGTACTGGCAAACGTCACTGCAACAAGGACAATCCGCACGATCGTAGAAGTCTTTGGCGTTGTCGCGAGCTGCAATACCTTTCATGACCTGGTATATGAAATTGGCCAGAAGGTAGTCGAGATCCTCGTCACTGTCGAACAGGCACGGATCATCCTTGTCGGAACTTGGCCCCCAATGGGCAATGTAGAAGTCCAATGCGTGCTTAAGGAGTGGTGAAGTATGGGCAAGCTTCACGTGAATATGTTTGACCAGCTCGTAGCGTAGAGGCTCTCCCAATGCAAGCACGCCAATGACCTGGCGGCGAAGCGCCATGATGTCCACTAAATCGGCGAAAACGTACAGATTGACGTAGCAGTACTGCGTATCTCCGGCCAGCTTCCCAGTGTAGATCCAGGTTACGAAACTCTCAAGATCATCGCCGTCTAGATCGACTTCAAATTGATTCTTTTCGGCCTCAAGAAATTTTCCTTTCAGTGCAGCGGAGTAGTATGAGGAGAAGAAGCAGAGTAGCTCCTTATGAATCAACACGACAACTTGGTCTTCACTCGAAATGAGCTCGACAGTCTCTTTAGACTTGATAATGGCGGCGCTGGAATATGTTAGCCTAAACTATCTGGGGGTCGCGATATGACCTACGAGGCAGCTTCTGGTGACCAAGCATGTTTTGCCCATTTAGTCGAGGAGTCGTCTGTGGTTGCTTGAGATGCCATCTTGATGCGAAGTGGGAGGAAGGTTGGAAGCAGAGATCTTCTCGCAAAGGCAATATGAAGTGTGTCGCATGCGAGTGAAAGTGAAAGCGATCACGATTGGAGGATGAAATTGAAAATGTCCGCCAGAGAGTTGTCCACAACGACTCTGAGTGAGACAAAATTCCAGTCTCGAGACTGATGGTCGTTGTCTTTGTTCTTGAGTGCAAGCTAAGTTGCTCGTGGTGAGAACCCAGCTATAGCATGTATTCTGCAACAGGCCTTGTCGGCGATAATGGAGAATTTGAATCTGGTATGCTTTGTTGAGAAGTGAAGTGACGGTGATGATCGCGAAGAATAGGACGGGGCCAGACGCTTTGTTTGGAAATGAGGGAGTGAGACCATGTTCCTGCTCGGGAAGGCAGTCACGAAACACTTCATTCGCTCTTGCCTTCCATTATTACTCTGCGGACCTCCGAAACGAGACGTAAAAATTGTAAATAATAGAACGATCTAAATTGGGGTATCTCAAAGTGCTGGAAATCAAATATAAGATATTAAGTTCTAAGTCATTAGAAGCGTGCTTCGTCCTCAAATACCAGAAACTGAGTTCTTGGTATTGACACGATCGATATCATAAGGACTGGCCTCATACACCGAAGCAACATCTCTGACCGTATCATTCGTCCTCGCTCTCGTGAGCTCCATTGGATCCTTAGCCACAGCCTTCTCCACATCGACATCGTCTTCGCTGCCCAAGCTGCTTGCTCTGGTTGTCACTGTGGTTGCTGCAGCCTTTGCCTGGAACATCAAAACTGCCTTCTCAGCGGCAGCGGCATATGTGCATCTAGCTCTGATTCTCGCGCCGAACTTGTAGAAGAAGAAGGGTAGAGGTACACAGAGTAGTGCGAGGAAGGCGGGGATGGATGAGGCCCAGTGGATACCAAGACGTTCGTACATCTGTCGTGTAAAGAGAGGGAACGCAGCACCAAAGAGGGAGCGAAGGACAGTGTTTGCGGCGAGAACGGACGCGGCATAGATGACATAGGCATCAATGAGATAGGATGTGACGGAGAGGAAGACCAGAGTAAGTCCGAAGCCAAAGGGTGCACCGGCCATGATGGGTGAGATCCAGTGGACGGAGGGACCGTTTGTCCAAGCAAACCAGAACATGCCAATTGGAAGGGCTACAGAGCCGACCATGCCGATGATGAGACGTGCTTCAGGAGGGGCGAAGCCGCCATTCTTGGCTGCCGCTGCCATGTACCATTTGTGCGAGTACAGAGAAAAGCCAATAGCAGCGAACATGCCAAATGCGACACCTGAAGTCAAGAGTTAGTGCTTGCATAGACAATATATGTGTAAGAAACTTACCGAGGAAGGCCAAACCGCCAACGCCCTCGCTCCAGCCACGATGGACTTGGAAGACGATTGGGAATGCAGCAAAGAGAAGATATAAAGTTCTATAACCAACGTCAGCGCGGTGCTCGATCCCAAACAGAAAGAAAGAGAGGAGAAAGAAGAGGACAAGCATACCCATAGATGATGGCGATGTAAATGGAGAGAAGCAGAACAATCGGTTCAGTGAAGAGCAAGATCCAAGGACGAATGAGGACAGTCGATACCATCTGCTTAGCCGAGATGGGTCCTCGTTCAGCATCGAATTTGGACAGGTAAACCATGCCAGTTTGCTTAGAAAGCTGCTCCGCGCGTCGTCTGAGTAGGACAGGAGCATATGTCTCCGGTACGACAAAAGAGGCGAGGATCCACATTACACCAGCAAAGATGGCTAGCAGGCCTTGTACCCAGCGCCAACCTTCGTTCTCGCCCAGGAAGCCACCAACCATCGGTCCGAGAGCGGGTCCGAGACACGGTGCCAAAGAGAAGATAGTGATGGCAAGACCGCGCTCCTGAGCGGAGAAGATGTCTGAAATGACACCTCCAGCGTTGGTGAAGGGTGATGAGCCGAAAGAGCCTGCGAAGAATCTCAAGACAAGGAGGCTTCCGATGTTGTTGACTCCAGCACAGCCAGCAAGGAAGGCTGTGAACAATGCAAAGGTCGCAAAGAAGACATATTGGCGGCCGATCGTCTCGCTCAATGGCGCCCAAACCAGAGGACCCAGAGCGAAACCGAGGACGAAGAGAGAAACTCCAGCTGTGATGAGCTCTGACGAGGCGTGGAGGCCGTAGACGAGCTCGCGAATTGTTCCTATGTTCGATCAGTATTCCGTCAGGTACAGCATAAATCGAGAAGGAACCAACCGCTGAAGGCACTTGAAGCAAATGCAGTAGCGAAACATGTCATTGCAACAGTCATAGTTACAAACCACTTGAAGGACTTTGACCAGTTCAGGGGGTTGCCGGGGTCTTCAGATACCCAGATGACCAGGTATGGATCGTCTGTTGTACCCGAACCCTCATAGTGATGGGCCAAAACATCTGGACTGATGCGAGCTTGATCACGGACTAGACGAAACAGGGAGAAGGGGTGCGGAGTGCTGAGTTGCATGTTCTTGGAGTCGGGAGAGTCCATTTTGGGGATAGTAAAAGAGAGTGAGATAGGAAAGAGCCTACATGTTGTGGGTATCTTCAATGTCTATATACAAAATGGCTAGGGCTGTCCATCGGGAAGGGAGTAGAGATTGACCGTTTCGAGATGAAGATTTCTCTTCAAGATACCGATGTGTGGTCCGCATACGGTGAGTCGGGGGTTGATTGTGGCCGTGAATCAACAATAGAGTCCTTGAGATACGTAAATTGGTAGAAGGGCCGTGGAATCTGGAGAAGAAGAGGAAGTGTCAAGCGAGTTGCGAAACGATGAACCTCGGCTAGAGACGATTTCATGCCAAGCTGTCACCCGAAAAGAGAAGTGTTTGCGATGCACGGAACTTCTAGAAGGAAAGCCTTGCGATTGGGAGATTTTATGACGCGGATTGAACGTTGTCCTCGTGTCAAAGCATGTGATAGTCGAGATTATATGGGCAAATATGGCGACACGGTAACAGTGTCGGACTTGGAAAGAGACGAATCGAATGAGATTCTTGGTAGTGAAAGGTGGACAGGGGAGGACTGGAGGTGGCTCCGGCTTGTCGGTGGAAGATGGGAACAAACAAGACAAACCAAGATTTCACATGCAAGAGATTCGCCGTCGAGGGCGAAAGCTTGACCTCTGTCGCATCGAATAAACACATTGACTATCGCAAATATGAGCGGCGCATTGAGAGTCATCGATCAGACACCGCGCGAGGACGACTACACCAGCCTCGAGGCGCATCAACAAGAAACACCCGGCAGCTTCTACGATGCTAGAGCTGTCTTGCACCACCGCGTGCAGAATGCTACCTTGAAGGTCTCGGAACAGGAGCTGGCCACAAACTCTGCCTTGCGAGCATTGCGCACATCTGCCGGCCCTGGTGCTGCTCCCCACGCTTCTCCTCATTCGCACACAAATGGTGACGGCGAGGAACCCAGAGTCGATGTCACCATCACACGCATGCAAATCTGGGTCACTTCAGAGTAAGCTGCTCTTGTTTGCACTTTCTTCTGTCCTGCTTCCATACTGACCATGACCAGATTTTTCACTCTCTGGAGCTCCACTGCTAGCCAAGGTGTCCAGATCCCTTACCGTACCATTTCCCTGCACGCTCGTCAACAGAACGCTCTATACATGCAACTTTGCCTGAGCGACATTTCACAAACCGCCGACGATGATCTCGAGACAGTCGAGCTCCTCTTGACCCCTGAGCCTCTTGCCGACAGCAGTCCCATCGACGCTGCTGAGAAGCTCTTCGTCGCCGTGTCTGACTGCGCCGACCTGCACCCCGACCCAGATGAGGACGACCAGGAACAAGAGCAGGAACCCGAGCCGGGAACTGGTGGCTGGATCACTTCCGAAAACCTGCAAGACTTCATGGATGAGAATGGCGAGTTCCGTATGCCCGAGGGGGCAAGTCTTGGTGCTGGAGCTGGCACAGTGAGAACTGCTGACCAGTTCGATGATGCCGAGCAAGGTGATGAGGCTGACGGCGAAGACTCCAAGTGGCGCAGAACGAGCTGAGCGAATGCCGAGAAGACATCGTCGAACAACTCACACGCTCGCCACTGGCCATCGTGATCAGGCTCCAATACCCATGCCAGAACACTGCCACAGCACAGCCGTCCGACACGCCATATATGTGCGTGGATCAAGCAAAGGCATTCGTTGAGTGTGCTGTGCGTATGGGCCGAAAGGCTCACGTGCCGAGCGATACGAAGAAAGCAGTCACGTCCGGAGTACACAACAAACTATACCAACCATCTCAAAACTTGCTCGCCTTGGATTCGTTGTCGGCAGAACTTCACAACACCCAACCATATGCGCGGTGCTTCGATACAGTGAACACGCTTGAACGAGTCTCCGATGTGCCTCGCGTTAGCATACAAAAGTCAGATTTTCACGCGTTCCTCTTCCCAAATACATCGTCCCTGCTACGTACCGCGAGATGCTAAGTGACAGTTCCAATGAAGCAGAATCGACGCGACTTGACGCGACTCGATGCTGACTCGAGCCTTGGATGCCAGGGTGTTACCCTCAACTATGCTTGCCAAGAACAAAAGACCCATAACACAACCAGATCATATTTAATGGATCGAATGACTATTCTAGCAGATAAATGACAGTATGTTTTATGTCCATACGTTTTGCATAGACATCACAGTCTCGCGTTGCCGCGCTAGATCGAATTTTGTCTGACATAGCATCGTCTTCAGGAAAGTCAACCACACTCCAATGTATCACAGTAGATCGATTGGATCATACAATACACATAATCGAAAATCTCGCAGAGACGACTCGAAATAATATAGATGTACCGAAAAGATAGATCTTCAATGCATACAGTAGCTACGACAGTGCTATGTAAGACAAGACCACTGGCATCGATTAGCACGCGTTGACCACATCGAAGCCAACGAATCTTTATCATCTTGTATGAGACATATAATTTATTCTCAACCAATTCTTCACGTCCTCGCAAAGCACAAAATCATCACAACTCGCTAACATCTCCCACGTATCAACACCTTTGTTACCTCTACGGCCGTGTAGAGCCAAATGTGTCTCCCTAATAACTGCTCATGCCCCTCAGAAACATGAACTTGAACATCCTCTTACACCTCAAACATCTTTCTCAGAAATGATGGGCTTTGATTTTACTTCCTGGTGCTATCTACATACCAAAAACATCTCTGGAACGATTATCTACTATCTGGAAAGCTATCCAGTAGTTACCTCGATCCGTCTCATTGTCTTTTACTTGTTCTTTCTTGTGGGAGGTGGATCGTATCTTGGTCGCCGCTTTTCTTCGCAGACGTCGAGGGGATCTCGTGCGCAAAATATCGCTGTTGGGTCCAAGTGATGCGTAAAGCTCGAGTTCATGTAAGTGCTGAGTGTAGTCCATACCGACAGGAAGTTCTGGGTTGAGCTGACAGTGACAGGCAGCAGATACGAGACGAGGGAAGGGAAACCTGGAACATTGATAGGTCGTCGCAATAGATTCATGACATACCACAAGAATCATGCATGCATGTTCGAGGCAGTCTTCCTTTTCAGCACCTCCACAGAGAAGAAGTGCGGAAATCTTTGGAATGATGGTTTCTCTCACATTTGTTAGGAGTCATATTGTCAAAGTATCGAAAATCAAGCACGTACGGCCACAGTCAGCTGAAAACTGGGCATCCCGTCCGTTCTGCCATACATAAGCAGTTGAACGGCAGATTAGTACTACGGTGGGTGACCACGTGGGAATCCCTGCTGCTGTGCGTTTTGCATTTTGCTCAATCAATATCTCCTTCATTTTGCTCTGTTCTGTGATAAGGAAAATGCCAGACAAATGCGACCAGGACGGAAAGCTTTGTGCATCTTGTCTTGACTTGATGTTTCTTTTTTGCATAAAGCATGAATTCCACGTGGTGGATTGTTGTACCAAGATCTGCTAAGCTTGGTGACAGGTGATCGGCGTGAGGTTCATCACCGATCTTCCAAGAACAGGGACCGTGGAGCTATCCGTTTGGGCGAGTCCAAGGTCACCAGCAAATACTTGAAATGCAGCGGTACACTATGGCAATGTGCCGTTTCATGGCATGCTGTCTCGTTTATATATCGGACAGGGCTCCGATATGAGGTCTGTGGTGCTTTGATGTGGAGACACATCTGTAGCAACTTGATGAGAAGTTCGAAAGCACACGGTCCGTGGCCAGATAAGTCGACCCCTTGCAGGACCAATCGTTTGATGGTTGTTGGCATAGATAACGAAGAGACTCTGCATTGTCAGAAAGCGGACGTGGAAGACGATGAACAGTCAGGTCTAGACCAATCAATCCACTATTTGAAAAATAGCATTCCTATATTGAATAGAGACTATAGCCATTGTTGTCAGCATAAGTGACTCACTCGTATGTTTGTTCAAACTGCTCAGGAGCAATATTCGCACGGCTAGCAACAGAAGCCTTGACGATTCCCAGCCGAACACGAAGATAATGCCAATAAAGGGATCTGAGGTATGGAGGAGAATCAGCTCTCGGCCAGCCGGTGCAGTGGTCGTTTGCGGGCAGCGAAGCGGACATGCAGATGAGTTTGTCTAGAAGCGCCACCAACACGGTCTGGACAAAGCACATCGGCGATCACAAATTGTCGACGGCTTGCAAGTTGCAAAGCTGAGACGGACAGAGAGCCGCGAAAACAAGAACGAGTCAAGAGATAGGAAACAAATAAGGCGCGACAAGTGAAAGTCTCGTAGGATACGGGAGATTGTGAGGCAGCGATTGTGAGGGTTGTGGTTCGTGAGTGTAAATAATGCACAAACGTTATGTGAGGAGACAGCGCACAGTCGAAGCCGAGTGCTGAAGATGCTAAACAGACTGCAGATTTCAATCCGAGTATCCACAACAGTGTAGGATAGCGCGATTGTGCACACGAGTGCGAAATGTAGGAGGACAACAACAGCTGAAATAAACAAGCTCCTGAATGGGGTTCTTTGCATGTTCGTGTGGTGGTTTGCATGAGATTTGAATGGAGAATTGAGTTGGGAGGCACATGACGAAAGCCAAGCAGGTCCAGTCGAAGAGTGGCTGTTTCAAGCGGCAGGCGCACGCTTTGAAGGTTCCCATAGCACGACAAGCACAGAGGGCCAGAAGTGCAGCATTTCGATCCACTTTGGCACTTTCGGATATCCGCTCTCGACGACGAGCCCAGTCGAGCGTGCCCGTGTCGTCTCCGAGCCCCAGCCTAACACCGGTCGTTCGTGGTCGTTCCCATCGCACTCGTTGTGGTTCTCTGCGAAAGCTGCTGATGCGTCCTTTGTCAACGGGCCCATCTGCGCGCTGCTTTGCTGAACTCGACGAGGCCGAAGGGCTATGTCCCGCCCGCCAGCTCCTACCGACGGCACCGATATGCGTTCCTCCATGGCACCGCCGCCGTACAACGACGATGCCGACGACGACGATGACGCCACACCGAGCGCGACCCCTGCAAACAACGCCCACGACGCCGCTGCCGCTCCTGTGACTGCCGCTGCCAAACTGCAGTCGCGCCCAATACTGCGTCCCTCGCCTCCACACAGCTCAATCACTCCCACTATAAACGAGCCACTCCAGTCGCCAGACGATAACGCCGCTTCCGTCAGTCCTGACGAAGCAGAAATTGCACGTCTGCGTGCTGCCGTCACGGCCAGGATGACTTCTAACCTGCAACGGGCAAAGGCCAACCTAGCCGCTCAACAGCAGCAGCAATACCACATGTACCAACCTCAGCAAGACAACCTGGCCCCTACAGTCACCCGCTCCAGCAGTTCTACACAGGCTCCTCGTCGTCCCTCGCCCATCAAGGAAGAACGTGGCACTGTCTCCCCCCTCACCGCCGCCTTCAGCAGCCCTCTGGCAACCACTCAGACCGCATCTACCGAGTCAACATCTTCGTCGTCTCGTACCATCCGTGGAAGTGCTTCTGCCACACCGGCTGCCATGCCATTGCGCACACCCTCGTATCCTTTCCCATACGTCCCTGGTACTCCACGCACATGGTCGTCAGCCTTCCACCAGCCCTTTACTGCCTTGTCGCCCACCGTCTCGGCCGCCCAATCCGGTGATAGTAGCACTCCTGGCGGCGCAGCCATGTCTGGTGCTACCACGCCTGCTGCTACCGGTGCAGCCTTTGCACCTCATGGCTTCGAGTTCGCCCCTAGTCAAGATCCTCGCTTCCCAACACCTAACGTATATGACCTTGTCTTGCAGCTCAATACGGAGCCCGGCTTGGATGCTTGGTGGTCAACAGTTGCAAACATCATGAACGATATCTATAAGGCCGACCGTGCGAGTCTGGCCCTCCCTGCTGACTCTAATGATATCGAGAATGTGCCATGGGGTCAAAAGGCTACTTTCAATGTCTCTGGTCGTGAGGACAGTTCAAACGAGAGCCAGGCTTCGAACCAGCCACCGCCCTCTATCTCAGCCATGGCTCCGCGTTCAGATCCCTCCACTTGGAGTCGTATGCGTCCAAACCTTGAGACTCGTCATTCTTATGCTGGACACACTTCGGTCGACTCGCCGCACCGTCCCAGCTCTGCACTGCGGCCAAACATGCCATCCCGCACTGTCAGCCATGCGCCCAGCCTGATCAATGCCCCCATGCCATCTCCAGGCCTCGACTACCGCCTGAACAACTACCGCAGCACATCCATCAGTGACCCTGAGTTCAGCAGTGTCGGTGGCTACAGCCAACCGGCTCAATTAGCGGTTTACCCTGTCCTCAAAGGTCTGGAATCTGAGGTTGATGGTCTCATCGATTCAAGTGGAATTAACAGAGTCTTGCAAAGAGGCAAGCTGATAACACTGACTCGTGACTACTCGTCGACCAACGGACAGGACAGCCAAAGCTCTTCCAACAGCTCACTAGACGAGAACACTGTATCTGGTCAACGCGCGACGAAAGCAAAAGCCCAACAGCCACCACCACCGCCTCCGCCGCCAGCCCCGTCAGCTGGCAAGGCTTCTCAGCTCTTCGGCAATGCCCGCCCCCTCTTCTCACAGCTGGACAACAACAAGCGGCGCGGTTCGCTTTATGAAGAATACGAGCAGTACCCACCGTCGCCTTGGGCTCAGTCACCAGCACCTTCACCTGCTATGCAAGCCGATCCAGAGAACAATCCCTTCTTTACCGCAGAGGAAAGTGTTGAAGACTCGTTTAATCCAAGTGATGCCACTCATGATTATTCACATCTGGAGCCCGTTGAGGCCATCGGTGTTGATCGCGCTCATACTGTCGTGCATATCCCTCTAATACATCCAACGCTGTCGCCAATAATGCACAACTATCCTACGGAATCACCTAACCCCGAATCTCGTCCTGCAAGTCGAGCACAATCCGTGTCACAAGTTTCATCCGGTGATCGGAGAGCACCTATCGCAATTCTATCCATTCTCAGTCCCGCTGTGCCGTACCCGCAAAATCTCATTCAATCTCTCAAACTGTTGGGACCACATCTGGCTACCTCATATTACATGGCCCATCAATACACTAATGCACACAACCAGGCCATGGGCGTTCGTCACCGCAGGTCTATCTCGGGTCATAATGTCGGTTTCGCACCTCTGAATATTGCGCCTGGAAATCTCGATGATCTCATTCGCGCCGATCTGGATGAAGTGGCCGGTTCTATATCTGGCAGCATGACTAGTCCTTCTGATTACTCTGGTCGATCGCGCCATAGCCCTTCTGGTTCTATAGTCGGCACTCCTGGATGGGATCCTTCTGCATTCGGCCTCAATTCGAACAGCAGATCCGTGGTCAATACACCAGCTGGTATGCGTGGATCGGAGATCATCGATAGTTATTTCGACGCCAAGAAGATGCACCGTGCAACAGGTACTGCTGGCAACAAGACCTCAACCATCACGCCTGCGAAGGACAGAAGTAAGAGAGTATCAGTGACTACAGCCGATGAAGAGCAGACGACACCGAAGAGCGAAAGACGATCCAGACAACCGCGTTCCGCCAAAGAGGACAAAGCTCCTCTCAAATCTGTTGGTCGTGAGCAGAGTCCTTCGCGGAACATTGAAAATTCCATTCTCAGGAAGCCCAGCTTCCGTAGTAACATACCTCCTCCAACAATCGTTGCGGAAGGTGAAGATAAGCGCCACTCGTATTTGCACTCTTATGGCGCAGACTTCAGCTCGTCGTTCCAAGGCCTTCCAGCTGCAACCACACCCGGTCCCAAAACACCAGGAATTCTCACTCATATTAGGGCAAGCTCTGTCTCCGATGAGATGCCTCCGCCTTCCGAACGTTTGCTGCGCACAATCATCGATTCGCTACCCGTACAGATTTTCACTGCTGCTCCTGGCACTGGTGCGTTGACCTGGGTTAATTCGAAGTTCCTGGTATATCGCGGACATGATTCTAGGCAGGTCTTGAAAGAGCCCTGGCAGGCAATTCACCCAGAAGACAAGAAAATGTACATGGACAGCTGGAACCGATCGCTACGAACAGGCCAGCAACTGCAACAAAAGATTCGTTTACAGCGATTCGATGGCAACTATCGGTGGTTCTACGTTCGAGCTGCACCCTTGAAAGATAAGAAGCAAAATATCGTTCATTGGATTGGTACGAACATGGACTTCCACGAACAACATCTTGCCGAAGTGAATCTTGCCCGCCAGCAAGAGACCGCTGCTTCCGAAGCAAAATACCGAGCATTGGCCAACTCTAGTCCCCAGGTGGTCTTCACCGTCAACAAGTCTAAGGGTGTCACTTTCTGCAACTCCCAATGGCTCAACTATTCTGGACAAAGCGAATCCCAGGCTTTGGGTATTGGCTTTATGGAGCACGTTCATCCCGATGACATTGTTAAATGCAGGTTGCCCGCCTTCGACAACGATTCGTCCAACGCTACCAATGTCCCGACAACTATGCCACCGGAGCCACACAGAACACTGTCTACATCTGCTCAATCGTCCAGTGCGTCGTCAGATACCGAACGCGCACCTACAAGTCCAATGAACACGTCACCAACCACTCAATTGCCCCAAGCAAGACTCTCACAGTTGGCCTCCACTGGTATCCTGAAGGTCTCACGAGACGCTGATGGCAAGCCTTCGTACTCCACAGAGGTGAGACTGCGCTCAAAGGACGGCGAATACAGGTGGCATCTCGTTAGGGTTCTGCTTGCAGAGCGTGATCTTCAGGACGATGAAGAGGAGACGTGGTACGGCACTTGCACTGATATCAACGATCACAAGGCACTAGAACGTGATCTGAAGGAGACAATGGATGAAAAGTCTCGCTTCCTCAGTAACATGTCTCACGAGATCCGTACTCCTCTGAACGGCATCACTGGCATGGTCAACTTCTTGATTGATAGCAGTTTGACTTCGGAACAGATGGAGCACGTCAATATCATCAGAGCCTCTACTGAAGGATTGCGTGGTCTCATCAACGACATTCTCGATCTCTCCAAGGCCGAGGCTGGCATGATCCAACTTAATATGGACTGGATGCATGTCCGTTCTCTCATCGAAGAGGTCAACGATTTGACATCTGCAATGGCAATTGACAAAGGTCTGGAGCTCAACTACCTGGTCGAACCCAATGTGCCATCTCAGATCAAGGGTGATCGTTTCCGCATTCGCCAGATTCTGCTCAACGTCATTGGCAACGCGATAAAGTTTACCCAAATTGGTGAAGTGTTTGTTCGCTGCAGCGTGCCATTGGAAGAGGAGTATCAGCCCACTGATGACTCGATGTTTGTTCAATTCGAGATCATGGACACAGGCCAAGGCTTTACCGAGAAGGAAGCACAGTATCTGTTCAAACGCTTCAGCCAGATTGATGGAAGTAGCACACGTCAACACGGCGGAACAGGACTCGGACTTGTAATCTCACGTCAACTCGCTCAGTTGCACGGTGGTGACATGTCTGCAAGAGGTGTCCCTGGCAAAGGCGCTACCTTCGCTTTCGTCATCAAGACCACTCTGCCGGCTGGGGATGATAAGCCGCCTCCGCCGCCTGCTACTCCTGGCCTTGCGCTGCTACCTGTCATGCCTGTGACACCTCTGCCTGGGCCGACTGCACCGACAATAACACAAGACCCCAGGCTGTCGAACACGTTGGGTCTTCCTTTCAGAGATTCGCCCAAGTTACTGTCGGACGCTTCAGACGTATCGTCTCCAGACTTCGATCGAATTTCTCCTGTCGCGTCTTCTTCTGGTAGTTCGGATCCATCAATCAGAGGCACCGTTGGTAGTGCACAATCGGTCAGGTCTTCTGCATCTTCGTACGTGCCTGATCCATCTCTCATGTCACTGTCACCACCGATGGAGTTGGCAATTCCTGCAGATGGCAAGTCTCATCTGGCTCTTAATGACGCGAATGCGCCATCTACCATCCGTATGGTCACACCTGGTGGCAGCCACCTGCCGCCTATGTACTCGATCTTGGTTGTATGTCCGCTCAAGCATGCTCGCGAAGCAACGGTGCAGCACATGGACATGACGTTACCCAAGAACATCCCTCACAAGATTACAGCGAGGGACAATGTGATTGAATGTCAGAAGATGATCGGCGGAGATGACCCAATGATATTCTCGCATATCGTACTGGTCCTGCAGGATGTGTCAGAGATCAAAGCATTCGTGCAGCAAGTGTTCGCTTCAGCTCCTCACTCGTCGACGCAGTTGGTGCTCATAACTGACTTGCAACAACGACGAAAGCTCATGGAGCAAGCACCGCAATTCGATGAGACCGCGCTAGTCAAAGAGAGGAAGATGCAGTTCATCTTCAAGCCCTTGAAGCCAAGCAAGTTTGCTGCCATCTTCGATCCACGCAAAGAGCGTGAGATGAGCACCGATCGCAACCAGGATTCAGCGCAGCAAGTGGCCGTCAGCCAGAAGCAAGTTTATGAGGAAATGATCCGCAGGTTGGGTAACAAGAATAAGCGAGTCTTGTTGGTGGAGGACAACAGAGTCAACCAAATGGTGAGTACAATCAGTGCTGATATGGTCCGGACATGGCTAATAGGATCCAGGTTCTTCTCAAGTTCCTCAGCAAGGTCAACGTGAAGGTCGATACAGTATTGGATGGTGTACAGTGCACCGAGAAGGTGTTTGCCAATCCTCATGGATACTACTCGATTATCTTGGTACGTACGATCTGGCGATTCAAAGACCAACAACTAACATATCTCAGTGCGATCTTCACATGCCCAACAAGGACGGCTACCAAACCTGCCGAGAAATTCGTAAGTGGGAGAAGAAGAACAAGGAACCATATCTGCCAATCGTCGCTCTATCCGCCAACGTCATGGGAGACGTTTATGCCAAATGCGTGGACGCAGGATTCAACAGCTACGTGACCAAGCCGGTCGACTTCAAGGAGCTCAGCACGGTCATGTTGACATACCTGGATCCGGCGGATCCCAATCAGCCCATCGAATTCATGAAGCAAAAGAAGTAAAGGTAGACTCGGTGGAATATGCCATCGTCGAGATAAAGATGAATTGGGCAAGATGGAGGTCACCAGGCGCAAAGGGTGTTGCAATGATGTTGTTTTAATGAAATGCTTTTTGGTTAGATCGGCTGTCAATTTTTATTCATCCCATCACCATTGACTTGACAGGTTCTTTTTGCGAGGAGCAAAGGGCAAAGAGAAGGAGTTTTGATGTCTTTGGATGGCGAAGCAGCATGGAACCGGATCGTTGTGTGCTTTCTCTCTTTTTTTCTGCGCAAAATCTTTGTTGTCTGTGTTATTCTCGTTTTTCTGCCTGCCAGTAGCCATGCATAGCGACACATTGAACTTTGTTGCTCGTTCTATGTTCTGCAATTTTGGCTCAACGCCCCATACTGTACCTCGATGTCTTGTCCGGTTCTTCTACTCTATGTCTTCGTTCAAGGTCGTATTATTCCTATAGCCTTATAGTCTTATCTATACGATTCATGTCATTTCTGTCGTTTACTTGATTGTTCCTGGTCTGGAGTAGAGAAATTGGGCGTGCTAGGCCTGGTCAGACTTGGTTAAACTCATCTAGAGCATGGTGTATGTTGTTATGCACCACTAGTACACACGAACGTACAAGCTGCAGAGGAAGGATTCACATGGTGTTTCGCATGGCCTTCGCATGTTCTCGATGGCTCCTAGTGGAAGGCCGAGGTGCATGCAAGTGTGGGGACCGGGATCGGCTAATGACGTTGATCGGGCGCGCCGGGAGCAGCGGTTCGTTCGTGCCTGCCTCTTGCAGGAACCTAAACAACACTCTCGTTGAACAAGTTATTCATACCCTGCCTGTAGAGGTCCTTCTCGGAGCGCAAATCAGTCGCAATGGATAGGCAAGAGTATCCAACTATGGCGGTATGTTTCTCCGCGCTGCGCCGGCCCGCAACACGTCGACGAGCAGCAAGAAGCCAAGAGTGTTTGCGCGTAGGCTAACAATTGCAATTGCAGGCCACGCTTGAGCCCGGCCAGGCCATCAATGTTCTCAATGACCGCGTTCGACAAGTCGGTCGTATCAATTCCGATATCGCCGACTGGCTCCAAGTAAGACCATCGCCCAACCAACCACATAAACACGACAAGAGCTTATGCATAGCAGGAACGAAGGAGACTCGAGGAGCAGTACTCGACCGGTCTACGCAAACTCGCGAGGCGACCACCACCTGGCGACTCGCTCCAAGACCTTGGGTATCGCAATTCTTCCCAATACCAACTGAACAATGGCTGACATGGGCTGCTTCAGCATCTTCTCTTATCCATGGGAAACTCTCACCTCGGGCCTCGAGACGCTCGCTGAATCACATCAAGTACTGGCCCAGAGAATTGAGGTCGACGTCGAGCGGCCCCTACGCGACTTTGGCTCGACCAATCGTGAGATGCAGGCCATGTCGACCATCCAAGGCAACCTCGTTTCTATGGCTCGCGACGTCGACAATGCCCAGAAAAAGTCGGAACGTTTGAACAGCAAGGGCTCCAACAACGCCTCTCGCGCTGACACTGAGCTTGAGGGTGCACAGTCGCAATGGACTTCTCAATCACCATACGTCTTCCAGTCTCTCCAAGCTCTCGACGAAAGCAGACTGAACACCCTGAGAGATGTACTCACTCAATTACAAACGCATGAGATCGACACGATCGATAAGATGAAGGACGCGGCCGAGCCTGTGCTCAACGTCTTGTTGAACATTGAGACAGCCGATGAGATCAAGGCGTACGCTGTGCGTGTCTCGAGCGGAGACTTTGTGCCTAAAGAGACGAAGCTCAGGAACCGCCAATCTATCTTCGTTGCTCCTTCGCTGCCTTCTTCCTCTCGTCATGATGATGGCGCAAGCATGCGCTCGGGAACTGGTGAGTCTGGTGATGCTGATACCTTGGTGAAGATGGACTGACAAGCTCGCAGCACCAACAGAACGCTTTTCAGAGCCTGAGAAGCAGAAATCTGGCTCCAAGGGCGGGCTCAAGAGACTGGGCACGTTGCTCGGGCGCAACAAGAATCGCGAGAGCAAGATGATTCCTGACCGAGTGTCCGAGTCACCAGAACGCAAGCCTACTAGACCATCGGCTTTCAACTCGCTATCCAGTAGATTTGGACGCAGCCATGATTTGCCCACGCCGCTAGAGGAAAATGAAGAGCCCACGCGCCCTCGCTCTCCCCTCCGCACCGTTACGAGCAACACCAACTCATCCTACCGCGGTGGAGCTTCGAACGGTGACAAAGAGTTGCCGCCCATCGATGGCTCTGCTCAGTCTTTGGCTGCCGCTGGTCTTGCTCCCGAGCCGAGCCACCACCCTTACCAGCAGAACAACACTTCGCAGTTGCAAGAGCCTCTCCAACCCTCGCAAGCATCGTTGCCTCTTCAGTCTGCCTCGCAGCCATCTGTTCCTGAGTTTTCTCAACCTATGCAACAACCTATGCAACCTATGCAGCCCATGCAACCCACACAGGCGGTGCAGGTGAGTCTATATCAATTCCGCATGACGCTCAGTGACTGACTTCGATAGCCCATCCGCGATAGCCAAGGCTTTTCAGAGCCGCCGCCTGCCCTTGATGCCATCTCGCAAGCTGAGAGAGAGGCTAACGAGGCCAATGACCTCAATCAGCCCCAGTTCAAGCTGGACATCCGCAATGCTCCTATCGCTGAAGAGGGCGGAGACGCTGCTCTTACCAGCATGGCTAACACACTCAAGATGCAAGCTCCTCCCATAACCTCTCGCAGGGCGGGCACTGTGCGTGGCCGTCGCGACATGCGTGCTAGTGTTTATGGCCAATCTCCAGTCACAACCCCGGATGTCACTACCGAAGAAGGGCCTGTTCGTGCAATCTCACCTCCGCTACAGACTGCTCTTGAGACATCGCGTGCACCATTGGAGATCTCAACCTCGTCTTTGCCGTCTGCACAGAGCCCCTCGTCGCCCATGTTTACCTCGGCTTCGTCTACTTTCTCTCCCTTCCACGGCTCTGCTCAAGCCACCGCAACTAGTATCTTCGCGCGTCCCGCATCCCGAGTTGGTGAGAGCGACTATGATGCAGGATCCATCCGCTCTGGTCGTTCTCTCAGCAGTTCGCAGAGTCAGACTAACAAGCACCCCGAACTGCACGAGCCTGGACTTAACAGCTCCATCATCGAGACCGTGAGCGCTTGGTTCGAGCAAGGACAACTTACTCGTAGCGTCACTATCGGTGAAATTGCTCTCGCATACAACCCCACCGACTTCACTTCTCCTTTCGGCCACGAGAGCATTCGCGTAGACGGTTTCTCCAACTTGGAGAAGGTGGCTCCCAACCCAGCCTTCTTGACCGCTGCCTCTGAGCAGCCCGGTGAATACAGCGTCAACCTTGGCGGCATCTCGAAAACAGCAGTGGCATTCAAGTACCAGGTCTCATCCCCTGGCGCAACTGCTGCACCCCTTCTCCTAAACCCGGCGTGGAAGATTGAGCCCACACAAACATCCGCCATCCTCAGCTACAGCCTGAACCCTGCATTCGCCCTACCTCCCGGTCAAAGCAACGTCACCCTCCAGAACGTAGTCTTAATGCTTTACCTCGACCCCACCTCGAAAGCCTCTGCCTGCCTCTCCAAGCCAGTCGGAAACTTTGACAAGACCAAGAATTTGATTTACTGGCAGTTGGGCAACATCACCCTTTCCTCTACTCCTGGCAAGTTACTCGCACGCTTCCAAACCTCAGAAGGAGAGGCCAAGCCAGGACACATCGAGGCCAAATGGGAAGTCGTGGGTGCAGACTTGGGCACTGGACTGGGCGTCAGTGTCAAGGACGAAGTCAAAGAAGCTGACCCCTTTGCTGATGAGAGCTTGGGAAGTGCTGAGAACTGGAAGAGATGTTCAGAGGTCAGGAGGGTTGTCACTGGTACTTATCAGGCTAAGTAATTCGATATATGTTTTCTACAGTACTTGTTTTTTCTATGTTTGAAAAGAGAAGGAAAGGAAGAGGAAGCAATGGTTTTTGATCCTCTTGATCGGAGGATCTTGATATCCTGTCCTGTATTTTTTGTGTTTTGTCTTTTTGCCTTTTGGTACATCTCTGTCTATATTATCTGCTTGTTCTTATTGCTTTATTGAGTTTTGTGTTTCTGTATATTCCCCCGAAGAATAATTGAGATGTTTACTATGTTCGTCCTTTCCCTTCTCAGACAGCGACTGACCATGAAGCTCGGTTGGGCTTGATCCCGTCGACCTTCGAGCTTTCCACATTCGACAAGAAGGAGCAATGAGCACCGCCCCTCCCGAACGACAATCCCATCAGCTTCGTAACTGTTTATCCACCTTCAAACTCTGGCTTCAACCATCTTCTCTCCATCTTACTGCAAGCATCCACCGCAAGCATTCATAACCAATTCTTCCACCGCCCATTCTTCTCATGAACGAGCAAATTGCCCCTAACCCTTCTGATCCAAACGCTCTCGACTTCACTTGGTTTTGTCCTGTCTGCGACCACCCCATTTGTGTTTGTCCTTCTTCGTCGGCCTCTGCCACGATGACTCTACCCACCATGGCACAAATTCCGGTTTCGGTTTCGACGACATCAGAGAATACCGATGTTACAACGGAGAATACCCAAGCTACGACAGAGCAGATTGAGGCTATGACAGAGCAGGTCGAGGCAATTCCAGAGCAGGTCGGAGCAACACCAGGTCAGGCTTCAATGACACCAGGTCAGGTTGAAGCGGCTCCAGGCCAGATCACATCGACAACACAGGACAACACGACTCAAGTCCAGGCTGCATCAGCACCTGTTCAAGCCGTATTGACACCACAGGCCGGCACAACACCAATACAGGCTGCATCGATATCAGTTCGAGCCGGAACGACCCCATCACACACCGAGCCGACGCCACCGGATAGCATAAGCACAACATCATCGACACCAGAGCATGCCGACAAGACACAAGAGCACGCAGATGATGAAGTTGCAATCAGACTTGCCGTTGCGAGACAAGCCCACGATGATCTTGAGGCCATGCGGGTCAGAGACCACAATGCTCATGCTCTCTTCGTTCTTCGGGATGCGCTGGTCGCAGAACGTAAAGCATTCCTTGTCGCTGTTCGGAAAGATGCTACTGAGGAACCCGATAACGATCCTGAACAAAACCCTGCTGTCATATCTGCCAGAGCCAATGTGGAAAAAGAAGAGGCAGAAGCCAAAAAACTCCAAGCTAAAGCCGATCTTGCTCATATCGAACTCAAAGAAACCGAACTCGCAGACGCTCATGCCGATTTGTATCTAACCAAAGCCTACCAGTCAGCTGCGAAGGTCAGACGTATCGCGGCCCAGGCTCGTTACGACAGACTTCTCCTGGAATTCCGTACCCCCAGAGTCACTGCTGAAATTATCCACGAGCAATGGAAGGCTAAGGAAAGAGCTGCCAGTTTCAGTGCTGCCCAAAGAACAACTCGTGATGGAAATGCTCCACAAGTACCAAGGTCTCAGAGTTGGCAGCTTGGCGATAACGGCGACAAAAATCCTATCAACCATGTCAGATTCGATCCTCACACCTATACCAAGTCGGAGCCTGGCAACACTACCAAGCCAGAACCTGGCAACAAGGATGGCGAGCATGATGGAAACAGAGATAAGGAGGAGAGTGGCAAAAGAAAAAAGATGATGAGAAGGGCCTCCAAATTCCTCGAGAATTTCATGCTACCTGGAAACAAGAGTCACGGAACTCCAGAAGAACTAGACACTCAGCCGCCGACAGAGGAAGGTGTCCCGTCATCAACAGCAGGAGGTGTTTCGCCACGAACAGAAGAAGCTGCACTGCCACGAACAGAAGAAGGTGCACCGCCACCAAGAGAAGAAGGTGTCCAGCAATCACAACGACCTCCTCTTCGTACTGAGCAAAGCAAGGTCAAGAGGACAGCGCGCAAGTTTGTGCGTGCCTTGAGTCTCTCGTGAGAGACTGGCTTGTCGGTCTTTTTCTTCTTTCCGTTGGAGGGTTTGTGCTTGTTGTCTGTCTTTTACTATTGTTGAATGAGGGGTTCATACATTCTTTTTGAGATATCAGAATCACATTCTTTCCCTGCTTTCTCTCTTCGTGCCGTTCAAGTGTTCAAATCTGCTCCACAAGTACTCTCATTGTTGATGGTCAATAGCTGGAAGGGATTGTACATGCCACTGATTATCCTCCATCAATCCCCATGCCCACCTCCTTCATCTTTCTTAGCGATCCTCTTCAAGAACCCCACGAACCCACCTCGTTCATTCTGCCCCTGACTCGGCTTCCTCGCAGACTTTGTCCGATCCATTCCCTCTGTATATTCCTCAATGGTCTTGTAGCCAAAAAAGCCAGATAGTGTTTGCGCTTCTTCACTGGGTTGGACGTATTTCTTGTGCTCGGCCCATTCTGTCAGAGCAGCTATGTATGCGGCTTCGCTGGGGAAGCCTTTGTAGCTGCCGGTTTCTGCGTAGGATGGCAGGATTGTTGAGGCGGTTGTTTGTGTGCTGGGGGTTGGTGAGGGTGGGCGGGCGTAGGATGGGGTTGTTGTT
This sequence comes from Aureobasidium sp. EXF-12298, assembly GCA_024195555.1. Classification (NCBI taxonomy): domain Eukaryota; kingdom Fungi; phylum Ascomycota; class Dothideomycetes; order Dothideales; family Saccotheciaceae; genus Aureobasidium; species Aureobasidium sp. EXF-12298. The sequence goes on along the minus strand of SWBJ01000220.1, from coordinate 16,156 downwards.
GTGGATGTGGAAGCTTGTGGGCCGTGGGATTCTTCTGATGATGCTGGTGGTGATTGTGATTGTGTGTGGGTCTGAGGTTGTGGTTGGGTGTGAGATGGAGTGGACTGTAATGGCGTTCGAGAGGAGCCCAGTAGTGTTGATGGTGTCGTTGGTGCTGGATCTCTTCGCGTGTACTCTGGCGGTGGCGCCGAAGACTGTGATTGTTGCATCTCGTGTGTGTGTATGTAAGTCCCTCGACTACTTCTTTTTTGCTCGATGCCAGGTGTAAAATGTTAAATAGCTATCTTGCGCAATAAATCCCTCTCAGATAACGGCAGCGATAGATTAGGCAGCTCGCGGACACTCAATTTGTAGAAATGTAAAGAAGAACAAGAGACCTAACTTTTATCTTCTACAGCAGATATTTTCTATTTTGACCGTAGGCGGTGCCTGCAGCCTTGTAGCTCAAGGAATGCTTTGTATAACTCAAAAAGATGGTTGTTGTCCAATGTTAGAGCTGGATGGCAGCATGTGCTTGAAATGGTTCCGTCATGATCGGCAGTGACAGACAACGGAACCTCGAAGCCTCAGCCGTTGGAGCCGCATGTTTTTCTCAGCCTCGAGATGAAAATAGGATGGTTGACCACAGGCCAGGTACAGTACTCGAACTTGAAGAGGTCAGTCAAACATGTATACAGGCATGTGACTCGAATGGTACAGTACATGTGAGATAAATTCTGTTGGTGGAAATATCGAATGCCTGTTGCATGCAGGCACATCAAAAGGAATATGTGCCTTCCCGAATCAGACAGGTAGGCAACAACATTGCGATAACGAGTTTTATACATATCAGGCACCGACATGCCTCAAAATAAAGGTGTCATTGTATCGCCGCTGTGTCATCTTGACTCATACTCAGCCTTTCTATCTTCTACCGAAGTAATCACCCAACATGAACACCCTATGGTCCCTCTTCGAAAAAGGCAACAAAGTCGAAAACAACCAAAACGAAAACGTCGAATCAGAAAATAACAATGGCTTTCCAGTGCCAAATCACACACTCTCATACTGGCGTTCAGAATTACATCCCATAGACTCGTATTGCTCGTCTGAAGAGTTACCTTCATCATGCGATATCGCAATCATCGGAGCTGGAATGACTGGTGTTAGCACAGCATACCATCTCTCTCGCCTCCATGCCGCAAACAACTCTGGCAAAAAGCCATCAATTGTTGTCCTCGATGCTCGAGAAGTGTGCTCAGGAGCTACAGGTCGCAATGGCGTATGCTAAGCTATCTTTGAGCCCAAGCTGGCTTAAGCTGATATTTATTGCAGGGTCATTCGAAAGTGCAAGCTTTCACAATGCGCAAGTGGCTCAAAGATGCTGGCGTGGAAGCTGCGAACGAATTTGCTGCTTTTATATCTGCTCAGAGATATGCTATGAAAGATGCAGTTGACAGAGAAGGGTTGGATTGTGAGTTCGAGGTGCGAAGGAGCTATGATGTTTATGTTGATGAGGAAGATGCAAAGGAAGCCGAGGAATTGTATCGTACCGCCATGAGTGAAGGACATCAATGGGCGAGAGATTTTGATTTTGTGGGACGTGAGTTTGCTGAGCAGGTATGTTGACATGCATCACATTGGTGGGAATGGTGTGTTGACGAGCAGCAAGGTTACTTCTATCAAAGGCGCAAAGGCAGCCATTAGTGTGCCAGTTTGCAGCCTTTGGCCCTACAAGTTTGTTACACAGCTGCTCTCTAAACTCGTCGACTCTGGAGCAGTGACTCTATTCACGCACACCCCCGTTCTATCCATCACTACGCGTGGTTGGCCCTTCAACCCCTCAACCGCATTCCTTCACACCCCCCACGGCACCCTCATCACCGAAAAACTAATCTTCGCCACAAACGCCTATACCCCAGCCATCTGTCCAACATACAAGAATAACATAATCCCTTACAAAGGAGAGGCCTGCCACATTGCCCCTGCCAAACCGATTTCTCCACATCTAAGCCATACCTACAACATCTACTATGAGCATCCAGCCGATGAACCCACAAGAGTAGACTACCTAAACCCACGTCCAGACTCCGGCATCGTCGTCGGTGGCGGAAAACACCGCTATATCTCCAACAAACCTCTCTGGTACAACAACACAGACGACAGCACTCTGATCCCACACGTTGACTCTTACTTTACCTCTTACATGCAACGCAACTTCAAAGGCTGGGAAGCCTCCAAAGCTAGAATCACACATCTATGGACAGGTATACAAGGAGAAACTGCCGACGGATTCCCTTTTGTGGGTAAAGTGCCGGAAAAGGAGAATTGGTATGTGGCTGCTGGGTTTAATGGTGGAGGTATGACGTTCATCTTTTCTTGTGCTGAGGGACTAGCAAAGATGGTGGAGGGGAAGACGTTTGAGGAGACTGGGTTGCCGAAGATGCTTGATGCTGCGAGGATGAAGGGTTGAAGATATTCTGGTGGGTATGGTTTTGTATCTTGATAATATCCTGCAGTTCATTGGATATAATGTCGAGTGCTTATGTTGTGTCGTAGACTTCTGTGACATATGAACTGTACAGCAGCATGATGATTGAGACAGAACAGAGATCGCTCTAGCCCCTGTGATGCTAGGAGGGAAGAAGGGTGAGCATTTACCTTCCATTGACATTATTATCATAATGAGAGTACCTGGGACTTGAGGCATGAGGTTGACGACGAGGAGCATCGATTCGATGCTCATCTGTGCAGAAGATACGATCTACGATCACAGCACACGCCAGTCTGCCAGTCTGCCAGTTCAATACTGAGGCCATACGGTTGATTACTTCACAACCGGTGCAAACTCTAAGGGTACTCAGTTCCATGGACCTCACAGAGTCCATCGGTCAAGAACTTTCGCAAGTCTTGGAGTTGTTCGTCTTGGATGTAGAGTGATCCAGAAAGAGCTGTGAAGATATCGCTTGTGAATGTGGCGCGCGAGTGTGGCTGGTGAATATCAAAGTGTGGTCCAAGCTTGCGGGCGCGTCATCTGTACTTTCACATGTCAGCAAACAACTCAACTTTCGACACTCTTGATCCATCATCTCGACAAGCATATTGCAACCATTCATCACACATCAATATGGCTTCCATCAAGACTCTCAAGGAGATTCCTACTCTCGCAAGCTTGTACAAGCTTAAGCATCTGGCACCGGCCGCTTCAACAGTGTCGGGAGCCAGCAGCGCCTACAACGACAGGATCTGTATCATTCGCACCGACATCACAAAGCTAGAGGTTGATGCCATCGTCAACGCCGCCAACGAGTCATTGCTGGGGGGAGGAGGTGTCGATGGCGCTATTCACCGCGCAGCTGGCAGAGAGCTCTTGCGCGAGTGCGAAACACTCGACGGTTGCGACACAGGCGACGCCAAGATCACCGAGGGCTACGAACTGCCATGTAAGAAGGTCATCCACACTGTCGGCCCTGTCTACTGGCGAACCAAGAGACACGGTCAGCACACCAGCCTGTTGCAGTCATGTTACCGCCGTTCGCTCGACTTGGCCGCAGAGAATGGTTGCAAGAGCATCGCATTCAGCGCGTTGAGCACTGGTGTGTATGGATACCCTAGCAATGAGGCAGCAGAGACTGCTATCGGCGAGGTCAAAAAGTGGCTTGACACGGACGCAAAGGCCGACAAGCTCGACCATATCATCTTCTGTAACTTCATGGAGAAAGACCAGGATGCCTACTACGAGTGGTTGCCGTAAGTTGTATGCGAGAGTATTGTTTGTCAGTTACTAATCTGGTGTACAGCAAATACTTCCCATCGACCGAGACCAGCGAAGACCAGAGCAGAAGCGACGAGACCAAGGACGAAGGACAGAAGAAACAAGTCATAAGCGAGGACAAGATGGAGGACACAAAGCAGTCGCAGAGTGACGACAAGATGATGGACTCGATCAAGAGCGAACTCGAGGTTGAAGCCGAAGACCAGACCGAGAGTGAGAGCGTGGACCAGAGCAAGAGCGAGGAGAATGGTCAAAAGTTGGTCGATCTCCCTGATGTTCCTACCACAGAGCCTAGCGAGCACGGTCTGCCTGAGGCTAAGAAACTCAAGACCAGCGACGACTCGAGAATCTGAGATGATGGAACAGCAAAAGGTGTCGGAGGCAGGTTGGGAGCAAAGAGACAACAGTCATCAGAGACATGCCATGCAGTCATGAAATAACGAATGCCCTTCTATCAAGGTTGAAGAAGCAGGAAGACAGAAGAGAGCAGTTTTGTGTTCATGTGTTTCATATGGATCGGCGTCGATGTCAAATCTTGTGACGGTTGCTTGCCGATCAGCTGGGGAAAGTGCGTCCCGCGGGCGCAAGTCGAGACTCGTCCTCAACCGGGCAGGAAGTCATGTTGCATGTTGGTCAACAAGCTTTCTGGCCGCATAATGACTTTAACGTCGCTGTAGTTCGTCTCTAATGTATATTCTTTCTCCTTTCCTTACTATTCCCGTACATATTACCTGTTGATCGCGCTCCGCTGCGGCTGGATCCATGGCCTCCGCCGACGACCCTGATGCGACTCTGAAAACAGCCATCGATTCACTAGGCGAAGACTCCTCCTACACTGTCCACCGCCTCAAACATGCTTCTCCCGAACATCTATACCTGACCACCCGTCGCTGCTTCATCGGTCCCATTCCCGAAGGCTGGCTCAAGAGCCATCGCAAAGAGTGGTACAAGCACTATCTGGGCATTCACCACTCCTCAAAAGCCCCCTCCTTCTCTGCCTCCTCGGACGTTGGTCGTCGCCGCCGTCTCACTGGTCTCGACGCCCCGAATGCCTCAGTCTATCGAGCAAGCTTCCCGCAACCTGATAATGTCCGTCGAGAAGGACCGCGAGAGGATGAGGATGAGGTCCAAGACGAGCATGAAGATGCCGAAAGACCCCGCGACAGCAATAAGAGCCAAGACCTACATATAATATCTAATGTCGAGCAAGTCGACGATGGTGCTGAGTCAGACGGCGAGGCTACCATCAGAGCGCCGGTCGCTCTCGACATCCCGAGAGGAGGCCCAAGCGATCCTGGACTTCTGAGAGAAGAAGGAGAGAACGCAGAAGAAGCCCTTGCTTCTTATACTACAGCTCACACTGTAGTTTCTCCTTCAACGCCGACTCCTCTGGCTACACCCAGGCCTGGCGATGCACCGTCAGACTACATGGACGCGCGTCCAACAGATACCTTCCGGAGACGTGAAACTTCTGAAGCTTCTTTCGTAACAGCTTCCGACGGAGGCTCGATTATCGTAGACGAACCGGGCGCCGCTTTTGCAGTCCAATCCGAGTCCTCTAGCGATCACGATACGACACCCAGAAACAGTCCGCGACCTGGAGAAGAGCGAAGTAGTGCTTCTTTCGAGACCACAAATCCAGCCACACCAGGACCTACCACATCTGATACCTCTCTCCTCGCCTCCCAACATGCTCAGCAACTACATCAAGACGCGACCGGGAAAGATGCGATGGGCACAGCGCAGGATTCGGAGCCGCATCAAGAGTTCTCACAGAACACACAACAAGGAAATCCCGACAGTCACGAGCTTAGATCTCCCGGTCTCGTCAGGTTCGACATTCCAGAGAACCCCATGATGAAGCAGGAGGCGCAGGTGCGAGCCAAGATGGCCCAGGGCTTGCGCAAATCGCGACTCTCTCGGGCCTTTACTCGTGGGAAGTTGAAGGATGGAGAGATTGTCAAAGTGGAGAAGATGCTTGTTCGTCTGGACATCACTACAGGCTCAGAGCAGCCAAACGAGGACTATGACGAGAAAGATAGTCAACGAGTCGAGACACGCATCACAGAAAAGTGGAGGGAATTCATGGTTGTGTGTCGAGAGAGTCATGAAGATGGTGCCGTCCTGTGTCTGCAGATGTACAAGACTCGAGTGAGTAAAGAAGAACTTGACAGGCGGCACAGAAATTGACTTTGCCTATAGGTTATTCCAGCAACGAACGAGAGCAAGACCAAGAAGCGCTTCAAGCACCAGATACTACTGGACCCTGCAAAGCTCAAGGTCAACCTGTACAGCAGTCTTGACAAAACTCTTGTGCTCTGGCAGGCCAAGGGACCGCAAACTATTATTTGTTTCCTCCGACCTCGATCCACTCCCAGCGCAGTAGAATGGTACACCTTCCTGAGGGGTGTACTCGGCTTACATCGACCACGGACCCTTCAAATCAACATACCTGATCTGAGTGTCGGCCTCCGACTTGACAATCCATTCGAAGAACTCGAGTCATCAGATGTTTTGGAGAAAGCTGCAGATGGTGACGAGGCTGCGATCTGCAAAGCCATGCAAGCCGAACGAGCTATTGCCTCAAAAATCATCGACCGCTGTTTGGAGATGCTGGCTCAGAGTAAAGAATTCGACGATGTACTCAAAACATGGGGCCACAAGTCAAAGATTGGTCTCGCCTGGAAGCGCTACGATCGACTGGAATGGGTACACGGCATCAACGAGCATAAGATGTACGGCACAATGGCTCTGCAACGAACCCATGAACTAGAGTTGCGCCCCAAGAAACATTATCCCGTTTTCGTCAAGATGGCCAATGGAGAAACCATGCAGGAGCCTGCTCCGGTAGAAGGCTTTCTCATTCGCTTGACTTCTCAGAAGGGAAACGACCAAAGGTTTGGAAAGTTATTCTACAAGCGATTATACTTCAGCACGCAAAACAACTACCTGCTCTTTCTGCGACCGGCGAAAGCGAAGCCACCGCCGCCACCTAAGATGCCCATGAAGGAAAACTGCAACATTCCTAGTGCGAAGCAGATTGCAGAGAAGATTCCACTGATATACGCGGTCAATCCTTTCCCAATGCATGATGGCACAGTTGCGTGGTTGTCAGGCTCTGTCAACGATGCCGAGGACAGGAAAAGACACGACAGAGATGCACACGACGAGGCAGAACGGAACGCGCAGTCTTTGCTAGATTGTGATGGCTTCATCAACCTTTCTGATGTCGTGGAGGTTCGCAATGTGGTGAGAGGAGCAACACCAGCCGATGAGGTTGTGGATGAAGGCCCTCACGTCGACTTTGATGAGGAGGTCGAGGACAGCCATCATGATGACGGTACAACAAAAGACTTTGACGATGAAAGAACGTTCGAGCTGCTTATGCGCAATGGACTGGTCGTGCGACTACAAGCTTTCAGCAAAGCGACGAAAAAGGAGTGGATAAGACGACTTCGGGCTCTGGCCAAATACTGGACACGACGGGCTTCCCAGGACCTTGCTCTGTTCAAGCTCGTTCGACAGCAGAATCTGGACACGCTGAATATCGACATGCAGGCAGAAGCATACGTTGGTATGTTCGCGCACAAGTGGGAAGTGACCAAATCGTTCGCGTCGCCCGAACTGTACAACGTTTGCGGCATATCAAACTGCCGGGCGATTCATCGATCTGGAATTCTGTTTCGCAAACCTCGGGTGCACGGAATATTCCAGAGAGTTCATGTAATTCTCTGTCATGGACATCTTCTGGTTTTCGAGGACACGGTGCGCAGTGCGACAGGCAAAAAAGTGTCTCACATCCACCACCAGCGCATCGCATCTATCGATCTCCGTGGTTGCTATCTTTACTCGGGACTGATTACAGCGAACGACCTACTGTATTCGAACCGCACGTTTGACAACAACCGACCTGGCAACGACGCGCTTCCCCGCATGTACCTCGAAGACGGATGGGCAAGTGCAGATGATGATGCCATGACGACATTCGTGGTGTGGACTGGGCAGCACAAAGGATGGTTCAAGGCTCGAGAGGAGGATGGCAATGAAGGACAGCAAAAGAGTGGAGGAGCACGTAACAAGCTGAAGAGAGTGTCGCAACTCGGCACGACAGGAAGGGCAATTGTGTTCAAAGCGAGGAGTCGCACGGAACGAGATCACTGGGTGCTGGGCATCGAGACGGAGATGGAGAGACTGTCTCAGGCGGAAGAGGTCAGAGTGGTAGGAAAAGGTGTTACGGATCAGTCGTGATGATTGATGAGCGATGGTAGCGGGGTACCTATAATACAACAGTAGGGTCAGGACGGAGTCTTCTGCGAGGACATGGTATTTTTGCTCGGGCATGGAATTGATATGTATTAATGTAATTCTTGAGCTGTTAGGGCAGCAAGGCAAGTGTAGGCTACAGAGACAGGTGACATGTCAGCAAGGTTCAGGAGAACAGGCGGACAAAGACGGCAGACGGAGCGGATGAGGAAAAAGATAAGCTTGGCTCGTGCGCTGACATGGGTCTCGACTCGGGTCGAATGGGCTTTTGGTTTCGGCACCGGCGTTAATGGCCGCCTTGATCGCAGTGGGTGAGGGTGGGACGGCGAGGCAGAAGGAAGCGCACCAAAGCAGAGCGCAACACACTCGAACTTGATCAGAACATCGCCCATCCCACCCATTGACACTGCACGTCGTGACGCTGCCGTCGCTCACTCGACACGTCTGGAAGGTGCTTTTCTGATGCCGATAGAGGCTCAATAACACCAACCATGGCGTCGCCGGAGCCTTCTGCACCAGCGAATCCACCACACTCACTCTACCAACCTCACTTTCCCAGGGCCGAAGGACGCAATGCTCCGCGAGATGTGCGCTCTTTGCCTCTGCGACCGCGCAGTGTCGGCCCTGTCTTCGATCAAGCCCATGCGAGCGATCCCATTCCCGAATTCGACCAAGAAGCCCACAATCAAAACTACACCATACCCAACCACGACCCCGACCAATCCCTTCCGCCCGAACAACCTCAAGGCTTCCAAGATGCCTACTTGACGCCCTCGCTGTCCGAGAACGAACGCCTCCGTCTGACTCTGTTCTGGTACTATACCCACGCCAACAAGATGCTGGAAGACAAGGAATTTTTACTCGCCCTGCAACAGAAGCTCGATCTTGTCCAAGCATTCATGGGCTGGGACTTTGCCATCATGGGCTTGATCAGCGAGCACGTCTTCACAAGAGTTGCCACTGCTGGCTTGCCTCTGGCCATCCTGCCGCGCCGCGAGAGTACCTGCTCGCATACCATCAATCAGCCCCCCGGCACCGTCTTCATGCTGCCCAACATGGCCAGCGATTGGCGCTTCAAACACTCGCCCCACGTCGAGGAAGGCGGTCTCCGCAGCTATGCCGGTGCCACGCTCCGTTGCAAGGCCGACACTGGCGAAGATGTCGCTCTGGGAAGTCTTTGCATCGCTTCCAATTCCGAGCAGCCTCCTCTCTCCTCCGCCCAACAAGACGCTTTGGTCCGTTTCGCCGATATGATCACAAGCGAGATTGTATCCCGTGCCAGGGAAGCTCGCAGACAACAGCGTCAATCCATGGCCGACCTTGTCGCCCAAACATACAAATTGACCTCCCCCGGAGCCGTCAAGGATCATGTCTTTGATATACTTGCCCAGGTATATCCTGACGCTGTCGTGAATATCCAAGACGCCCCTCCCAACAACTCTGTTTCTCTGCCCAACCACGCCCCGGTCGATTACCATGATTTCCAGGACGGTCTATGGGAAGACTCGGAACTCATTGAAAATCTGATCGTCACACACAACCACACTCAACTTACTTCGGAAGCTACAATTCGTGCAATCGCACACCCATGTCAAAGAATTCCAACCACCAAATACCTCGTTCTTGCTTCAAGAAACATCCAGTTCGTTTTTGACGATGTGGATTCGTGGTTTGTTGAAAAATGCGCGAGTCTAATGGCAGACTCTACTCAAGAAACCCGCCTTAGGGAGGCCCTCACAGCCAAGGAGTCCTTCCTCAGAGGCATAACCCATCAGCTAAGAACACGTAAGACTCCCTCTATTTGCCTGTGACTTCCCGTCTAACGATATACAAATAGCTATTCACGGTGTCTTGGGCTCGTGTGAATTGCTCTTCGAAGAGCTGGCGAGCCGAGACATGCTCTCAGCCGGTGTCTCCGGACTGAATCCCTCTTCCGTCCTCGGTGCTATTCGCGATTCTGGCCGAGAACTGATGTCCACTGTCAACAACATGCTCAAACTGAATCGTTGGGCTGAAGAAACTGGTGGCTCCATACAACCTGCTTCGCTTCTAAGTCTCAATGTGATTGAAGCAGAGATCATATACGAAGTGCAGCAGTCAATTCCTGAGCACGAGCTATCGGAAATTTCAGTCATTTTCGAGAACAGACTTGGGACTGATGAAAGCATGATAGTGATGGACCTCTCGCTGCTCAAAGAGTGTATCCAAGCGCTTATCCAGAACGCTTTATCATATACTGATGCCGGAGCTGTCATTGTTGTCATAATGGCATCCACTGACTACACAAGACTAATCTTCGACATCAAGGACACTGGATGTGGTCTTGCTATCGAAGATCAGGGACGAATATTCGAAGCCTACGAAAAAGTGGATACGCATACAAGAGGAGCAGGACTTGGTCTCACCCTATCAGCGAAGATTGCCAATTCTATGAATGGCAGTGTGACATTGGTCTCTTCCAAACAAGGCGGAGATGATCATGGATCATTGTTCCGTGCCCAGTTCCTCAACCCAGGCTTTGCTTGTCCGGTCATTCGTCCAGTGCCATTCGAGGCAAATCTCAAAGACATTTCTAGGAGATTCCACGTTGTACCGCCCAAGTCGCAACGACCAGAGCTCGTACTACATTTTGCATCCTACCTAACCCACCACGGATTCGAAGATGCAGAGACGCCCGAGAACTCCTTCATCATATTGACCTACACCCTGGACGTGGATGAGTTCCGTCGCTACGTCTCGCAAATCGACACGAGGCAAGTTGCCGTGTGTCTGGTACCTGCTGGCGCATCTACAGAGAAGCTCCATGGCGCTCACGAAGTGCGATTCTTCTCGGGACCTTTCTTGACATCCCGTCTAGAGGAGATTACCACAGAGCTCGATGCTGTCTACAAGCGACTACACTCTGACCCTGAAGCTGGCGAAACCGCTACAGGACTGGCTAATCGCAACGATGCTCATCGCACATCTGGAACAGAAGACGGTACTGATCCAGTAGATGCAGAACCGATGGCCCTTCTGGTTGACGATAACGTCGTCAATTTACGCATCATGCGCATGTACTGCGAGAAGCGCAAGATCAAATATTTGACCGCCATGGATGGCACAGAAGCAGTCAATGTGTTTGAATCTTCTCTGGAAACACAACCCATCAACCTTATTCTCATGGATCTCCAAATGCCAGTATGCGACGGCATCGAAGCAACGCGGCGGATCCGTGAAATAGAAAAGGAAAAAGCGTTACCTAGATCGGCTTTGTTCATCGTGACAGGTCAGGATACTTTGGCCGACAAGAAAAACAGCTTCCAAGCCGGAGCCGATGAGTTTTACGTCAAGCCTTTGGGGTTGAAGACGCTGGATAAGGGTATCAAGGAGTACTTCCCAGCCGTCGCACAAATCACAAAGACTGCTTCCCAAGTGGCTCCCGAAACGAGTGGAGGAGCAAGCAGAACCTGAGATATCAGCATGGCACAGATACGGTCGAACACAAAAGCATGGGAACCGGCGTTACACACGGGACAATTTTCTCTAGGGGCGTCTTGGGCAATACCATCAAGTCATAAGAGGGGGGATTTCGCAAACATAAAGGAGAAAGTGCGGTACAGCATCTGTTGATGACATTTCTTTTGGCTTTTATTTGGCTTTCTTTTTCTATCTAGGGCGGTCGATTTCTCGATATTGTTGAGTTTTGTTTTGCATATCTTCCGATAATCTATATCTATCATGATTCTTCAGCATCTGCTTTCTTATTGCGGGATTGCTTTTATTGTAGCTAGAGTAGAGTACAATGGCTTGGATCTATTCTCAATCCCATCAGCATCCTCTTCGTACATTAGGAGCGTCGGCTAGTACCACAACTCCGCAACTATCCTGATCTTTAAGGATTTGCGAATTCTGATCTTTGCGGATTTGCTCATTTACTGCTCTGCACGCTCATCACTTTGTATAACGTCGACAATTTCGTACTAATATTTGTATGCATCCATAGCGAGGTAGGAGTAATTAATATGAATTGGTTATACTTAAATACTTATAACAAAATAGAGCTTAATCGTTATATAGTATTAATTATACTAGCTAGATTATAGTATTATTATGCTTATACTAAGCTTATATAAATTTATATATAGAACAACTCGATTACGTATCTACTTACACGCTAAGACAATTTAACTTAAGTAATAATAGAATATTGCTCTTAAAACCGATTATAGTATAAGGGATTATAGGCGTATAAGTTATAGGGTATATAGCATAATAATGGATAAGGTATAATCTTAAGGGATCCTACTTATAGAACTAGGTAGAGTAAGCATAAAATGAGCGTAAAATTAGTAAATTAGCAAATTAGTAAAGATCAGAATTTATAGAACGTTAAAGATTAGAATAGTTATAGAGTTATAGTACTAGCCAACCGTTATTAGGAACATCTTAAGCTTTAAGAAGCCTAATAGCTAAAATTGCCGGGTATAGTTAGAGAAGACAGTCGGTTAATATAGTTACTACGCTATAACTCTTAACTTTATAATTTTACTAATTTATTAATTTACTAATTTATACATTTACTATATTATCTCCTATCGTAGCTATTGCTAACTAATATATGCTACTCCTACATTGCGTATAGGAGCTATTACCTTCCCTTACTCTACTAATATACGTACGTATTTATAATTCTTATCTAAGCCTAACCTCGCTATTATAGTTAACTTAAGGGGTAGGGTAAAAACATAGGGGTCTTAGTACTTTATAGATAAGACGACCCCTACCTTAAGTATATATATACCCCTATATATAATAGCGACAATATGTTTAATATACTTATAATGCTAAGATCTAGCGTAAGAGAGTAGTAGGGATGTTCTAGTAGTAGTGATAGTAAGGAGTGCTACCGGTAATAAACGTGCGAAACCTAAGAAAACAACAAATTAGCAAATTCGCAAATTAGCAAATTAGCAAAGTTGAGAGTTATGGCGCAGTGGCCGCATTGACCGACCGTCGAGAACTGCACCGAGTCATGGCAAATCTAGCCGAGTCTTCTCTCGACTGAGATTTCTGGTTGGCTGACCGTGAATTGCTGAACGAGACATGACCAAAAATATAGTTTTCAAAACCAAGTTCACATATCCTTCACGAATAAGAAATAGCCTTGACTGGCTGCATCTCTACTCTTCAAAGAAGATCCTTCTTTAGGCAACAAGAGGGATCAATTATTCTCCACTGTCAATAATTGCTTGTCTTCTCTTTTCAACTTGAGGCAGAGTTTCTTCAAATGTAGGTCCTATGCTTCTGTGGGTAAGCTACGATGAATGTTCGTTGATAGGTTGTCTAGGCAAAAAGTAGAACCAGGTAACTCATATCTTTGTCCTGCTCGAAGATTCTCCGAGACTGTATAGTGTTCGTGACACATTGGAAGCAGTCGTAAATATTTTCTACGAGCTGTTCTCCAACAAATTAGAACTGGTCTATTGTCAGGGAGCACTGCTAGTGCTTGGCCGGACTCTGTACACTCCACATCTGATACGTTGGACATCACACGAGTCACAATGGTCGATCTACCATCAGGATATACCGATGTCCACTCCTACGCAAAAGACATCATAGCATTTCTGCACGAACCACTATCAGTGCAAATCACAGGCGGCATCCACTTCAACGATGCTTTCATCTACAACGCCTGGTCCAAACTACCTCAAGAATGGACGACATGGTGGGACTCGCTCCCCAGCCCCCAACTCGCACAAAAAGACCTCATCAACAACCTCCGCAACGAACCTCAAGCTAGACTCAACGATCTACCCAATCGACCACTGAGTCTGACTCTATGGCTGCAACGTATACGCAATTTAAGTCTCTCTCGCGAGCAATTGATCCTACCTCCCACCATCCCTGAAGTGCAAATACCGGAAATCCTGGCGTCAAGGATGGTGACCAAGAAACTTGCTGAGGTTAAAGCAGGAGCGAGATATATCAATCATATCTGCAAACTCCACAACATCACGAGAGTTGTCGATATAGGCAGTGGACAAGGATACCTTTCCCTCACACTAGCAGCGGCTTGTGGGCTAAACGTTCTCGCTATCGATGGCAGTGCCTCTCAAATCCAAGGATCGAAAAATGCAGCCCAACAAGCTGGATTGATTGAAAATGAACACATCACTCATCTCGTTCGATACGTTACTGGAATTGGAGAATTAGGAAAAGAGATTGAGCAATGGGCGAAAGGGCAGAAATGTCTGATTACTGGGTTACACGCTTGTGGCTCGTTATCTGAACACATGCTCCGCTTATCCACCTCTGTAGCTTGTGTTGCTCACATTGCAGTGGTGGGATGTTGTTTCAATCATATTCAACCTCTGTCTGCTTCTCATCCTGAAGGTTTCCCAATCTCAGAGTTTATGAGAAAGGAGAAGCTGCAATTGAGTGCTTCGGCTTTGGTGACTGGATGCCAAGCACCTACTAATTGGCCACCGCAACCTGCAAATTCAGTCTTTGCGAAGAAACATTGGTATCGCGCTGTTTTCGAAAAACTCCTGTTTGATAAACACCTCCTTGACCCAACCCAGCAGCGTCCTGTTTGGGGTATCAGAACTGGTGACCTCAAATCCTTTGGCACCTATACTTCTCGGGCTTTGTCCTCCCTCAATCTTACTCTTGGCAAAGATATCACTGAGCAAGAGATCCAAGAATATGAAGAAAGGTATACAGCCAGAAAAGGGGAGATTGCAATACTACAGACTCTATCGGTGTTGTTATGTAGAGTTGTGGAGTCGGTTATTGCATTGGATAGAGTGTTTTATTTGAGGGAAAATGGGATGGAAGGGGTGGGTGTGGTGCCAGTATTTGAGTATAGGGAGAGTCCGAGGAATTTGATGGTTGTGGGGAGGAAGGAGGGATAGGAGAAGGAGGAGAGTTTCAGTGGATAGCGTCTTGAGTTGTGATATGATTGTGCAATTGGTTATGGTATCATACATGTGAGCTGCGAATTTGAGAGCTGAGATCATATTCGTGCCATTGATATTTGCTCTCCTGCTCTACGTCTCGCTTTTGATGAGCTATCGAAATGCAAAGAGTACTCTGATTGTTTGACATCGGCCAGGGAGAACTTCTCAGTTTGTACCCTCTCTCTGGAAAGACCCTTAGATGTTGATACCACTGTGCATTTTGATAGTATGGAAGCGCTCACTTGCTTACGAGAAATCGTCCGAGCAGATTAGTAAAGTTCTCTGCTATTGATTGCTTCCCGTTTGATGCCTGAATTTTGATCGGCTATCAAAATGCAAAGAGTGTACTGATTTTGCGATGTTGGCCAGAGAGAGGGTGCAAGTTGGGTAGCTCTCTCTGGACAAGCCCCTAGACGTTGATGTTATTGTGCATTTTGATAGAGGAATAAGTACTCCACTTTCCATCTGGGATTGTCCGATCTGATAACTGCATTTCCTTCACTCATAAAACAACCAACTTGAGATATCATATCTTCACTCAACCCCAATGAGAATAACCCTTCACTCTCTGGCCTCGTTTGCTCAAATCACAAAAAAGCCGCATACCCGTCCAAAAAAACCACTGGAATCTACTCTTTCCAACAAAACGATCAACAGTTCTTGGGGACATCACAAAATCCCGAATTCGCTGGTACGCCGCTTTGGACCTGACGCTGTCATCTCGGATTCACGGAGTTATCAGACAACAGGACGCCCGAAGACGACGCAGGGTCGATGTCGATGACTCCAGCGAGGTTGATCGCATCTAATCGTGTCTGGAATGCGCGTATTGCGTGCTATCACGAGAGTGTCGACGACGGCAGCGAGGTTGTAGGCAATAGAGTGTCGTATCGTTACCTTGTTCGCGACTTGTTCCTCGACCATATATTTGACGTGTTTTGAGGGTATTGTCGTGCTACTCGAGAAGTTTCAGTGATACGTCGACCGTCACGATAGTATATAGATATAAGCGGGATCGACGTTCGTTAGGGTGCCTGGTGAATCTCGAACAGAATGGGACAGAAAACGATACTTTCGCGTAGCCGGCGGGTGATCATTTCGAATGGAAATATAGCAGCGTACACACGATATTGTACAGATGAGCACGAGATAGCAGTCCTTTATCGTGCCCGGTGTATCTCGGTTGAAACGGGACAGA
>SWBJ01000219.1:0-84620 GCA_024195555.1 Aureobasidium sp. EXF-12298 | reverse complement strand
ATATTGACGAGAGTGGGATTTGAACCCACGCCCTTTCGGACCAGCGTATTGGAAGAACCTTAAGCTGGCGCCTTAGACCGCTCGGCCATCTCGCCTGTTGATGTGGAGACGATCGATTGCAGGGTATATCATATTCATAACGGGAGCCCAACACATCTGCTTAACTCGCCACCTGTGACACATTAGACGAAGGCGAGTAGTGTGGTCATGGCTGTATGTTGAAGGATCAAGACCAGCGGGTGCGAAGAGATTTCTCGAAGATTGCGATCCGTGCTAGGCTTCTGGCCAGTACCCTGAGAAACGAGTGTAGTAAGAAACAAACAGACGAGAGAAGAGCAAAGAAAAACATAAAGAAGGAGGTATTGGTTGAGATGGATCTCGAAGAGACCAAGGTAGTTTGGTATAGAATTGTTGTGTCAAGGTATGGTCAGTGTACTGAGAACGAAGTGCGTGTATCAGATCTGTAAAAGCCAATATGACTGGGAGGCAGATGTCTCGTTATCAGAGACTCGACTATGGATCTGAGTCCTTGAGTGCAGCATTAGAGCCAGGCTGTGCCGAAAGGTCAGCGACTGCAGTTCAGGCGGCAGAGCTTGCGCGGTAGACAGGCTACATCTGCGACGATGGACGGTCGACTGCCGCTGAATAGCGCATATAGCGATACGCTTGGACGGCGGCGGTCGCACGGTGTTGATGAGAGAACGCGTCGGCGTGTTGTTTGAGTAAGAAGCCGGTGTCTGGTTGATACTTCATCTCTGCTCGTCGGCGATGGGGTTCGCGTGAACGTGGACACGGTGGATGCGGATAGGATCTTTCGGTCTGTTCTTCTTGTCGACCTGGATCGACTCCATCTTGTCGAGGGTATCCCAGCCTTCTATCACGCGACCGAAGACGGTGTTCTTTCCATCAAGGTGAGGGGCCTTGTCAAAGGTGAGGAAAAACTGGCTGCCGTTGGTGTTGGGACCCTTATTGGCCATGCTCAGGATACCGCGCGAGTTGTGCTTGAGTTGCGACTTGATCTCATCTTCAAATGGCTGACCGTAAACGCTGGGACTATCCTTGGTTGAAGTGGCAGCAGGCGAACCAGCTTGGATCATGAAGGATGGAATGAGACGGTGGAAGGGCGAGTCATTGTAAGCGTCGGATGCGCAGAGGGCGAGAAAGTTGTAGGTCGTCTTGGGGCAGGCGCTGCAGAAAAGCTCAAGTTTGAGGTCGCCGTGGGTTGTGTGCAGCGTGACGGCCATGATTGTTGTGTAGGTTGATGTGCCTGAGCGAAAAGCGTTAATGGTATGCGATGACGATGACGGCGGGCGGCAGGTGCTCGGGGCTGGCTCGTGCTGTTGCTTGGTTGTGCTTCGCGGGTCGCTCTTTCCTCGTTTGATTACTTGGATGGCATCAGCTCATCAAAGCCAGGGAAGGTGCGGTGGACTTGTACGAGTTTCAGCGACATCATCCTTGTCCAACAAATAACTTCACAAGTGTCCTTGGTCAGAAGTCCTTGCCTTCTCTCAGTGACGGTCGTGCCATCAAGTCCCCTTACCCGCTGCCGTCCCCCGCCCTGTCCCGGCCGGTCATTGCCTGTGTTGGTTGACGTCTACGAGTGTCTGAGACTCGCAGAAAGCCAATCGCTGACACACTGCACCAATAAGTCGACTATTACACCTGTCGCATCCTCGCACCCTCGACCCTTTCCCGTCACCTTCCCGATTCCCCTCGTCCTCGCGCCCTCAGCTCCGTTCACCGACTCGGCTCATGACATGCGGCCAACAGCGCCCATACTGACGACGACGCTGCGCACAACATGACCTCCGCCTTCGTGCGCGTCTCTGGCCCGCCGAACAGCAACTTCCTCGTTGGATATCCTGGAATCTCGGCCACTTCTCCGCGCATAGAGGGCAAGGTCGAGATCCGTCCACTACTGGGCGTCTCTGCTCCCGTTCATGTCTCGTTGGTCACCGTCTGCCTGCAACGTCGAGAGAGCATCCACCCCTCGGCCGACACAATCAAAGGCCATTTGGTCACGTCAAATCGTAGGGAGATCACTGATATAGTCGGCAAGGAGATGCTACTATATCGCGCCCCTTTGGGTCGTGAGAGCGAAGCCATTCTGTCTATGGATCTCCCTTTTGTCATATTCATCCCATACGGTCGAGGCGGCGAGGAGATGGCTAGACGTGTACCACCAGCAAGCTTGCAGTTGGATCGCCGCGCTGCTGAAACCTTTTACGAAATTGTCGTTACTGTCCATCACGGCGCAAGCGACCAGAAGAAATACCCTTTTCCTGTACCGATCGCGAGATACGATACTCTGTCTACATTCGGCATGTACAACCGCCCGGAAAGCGCTGAGCGTGTTGTCGACCACCTCGTTACCCTCGCTATATCATTACCTCGCTGGTCCTATGGTCCTCTCGACCCAGTCAGCGTCTACATCAAATTAACTCCCAATCCCGACATGCTTAGAAAAGCCATGAAGGCTACAGTCAAAGCAATCACAATGAGCATCGAAGAAGAGGTCATATACAACCATCAAGGAGATGAACCGCAACGCAAAGCCAAGACGTTGGCTTCTTCCACTCATCGCGTAGGGATTAAGATGCCCGAAGCTGGCTATTTTACAAATCTGGGTTTGGTTTTCCCTGCTCGGGACTTGCGCAACCAAGAAGGCATCTTGCCCCGTCAAAAACGAGAATTTCCTCTATATGCCGTCAGCGGCTTCACAACCACCGGTACTCTGTACAAGATTGAGTACTATCTGGTCGTAAAGGTATGTTTAGTGCTGATCATTTTCTTTGGACCTTGTTCTGACCTTATTCAGGCCGTCATGTCTGGTGCAAAGGATATAATGATTCGCCAACCGATTGTCGTATGTCCGTGGGATCACGCTGGCTGCAAAGAAGAAATGGAAGCCATCGAGCAAGCTGCCAAAGATGCCTACCATGTCTCTCCCGACAATCCCATGCTTCCCGCTTCTACAATAATCAGAGCCTCCGACGCCAACGGTCTCAAAAGCTTAGGCATGACCATAGTTGGAGGCCACAGGAAACCCCTGATCGAATGAGCCTTATCGATTGTTTACTTTCTGCTTTTTTATACCACTTTTTGGGACAAGTCACGACGTCACGACTGGTCCATTTTCTTCTTTTCTCTGGGAGCGAGAGGGGCAAAATGCTGATTTGGCGAGGAGTTCATGGGTGTTCGAAGGGTTGGGATCATGTCAGGCCGGCAGGATGTTAGTCCCTTTACCAAGGACAAAGACAGGTGTTTTGTCGATTTTGGCAGGTCTGAATTGCATTTCTGGGAGTTGTTGTTTCCCTTTTTCATCTAGGCTGGTGGTGATGCGTTTCGTACAAGCCATTACACTATCAATCCAGCTTAATACACGAGTCTCTTGACAACATTTCACAGCTCGGCCGTACTGCTCAGAAAGGATCACTGCTATTTCTTGTTTGTAGTTCGAAGGAATGGTTTGAGTTCACGATATCGTTTACCGAAGCACACCCCAAACCTCAAATCTGGGGTGAGTGCGCACGGCTGTTTCATCAAGTGGATGTTGGCCTTAGTACTTACGCAACACCTTCTCCCCACCCGTCGTCAAGATTAGGGAGATTGAAATTCCCAGAATGAGACATGTTTGTTATATCCATCCTGAATATGTCAAAGTTGATCCACTCGAGGTTGTAGGATTTGGGTTGCTCAAGTGGGTACGACCTTGTTTTGGACTTTCTTGAACAGATCACCATCTAGATCTTTTGAGCTCTCTCCACTTCCTGCACCTGTGTGAGGTAGGAGCGGTTCACCGACAAATCTTCGACGGCCGAGTTGTTATAGTGTTATGAGACAATCATATAGGGTCGGCAATCTCGATGGGGGCTTCCGTCGTCCTTTGCGACACAAGGCTTCCTTCAGCCATCTTCCAAGCCTTCCAAACAACAATTTCCTTTCTTGACAGCAAAGTCAAAACCTGAGCATGACAGTGAACTGACATAGGGTCTCGGAACTCGTAGAGAACCATCGGTGCAATGATCTGAAACCAAATGTCAGGTTTCACCGACTCGCTTCTCTGAAGGAGATTCAGGTATATTGTACCCGCTGCCCGGATTGAGGCTCAAGAGGAAGCGTCTGTAAGAACCAGAACGCTTTGTAGATCCCTTGGTTCGTGCCTTCTTGCACACCTTGGTTCAAGGCAAATCTTGTGTTAAGTAGACCAAGGCATCCCAATATATTTTTTCTCTCTCTCTGATGAAGTAGCAAGGCTCCCGTGTTTTGCTGATCTGGGGGAATTTCTTGTCCTCCTCTGTGATTGATTATATGCCTTGTTTTGGTTTTTGATATTACTTTTTATTTTCCATCCACTCTTTTTGTACTGTCTCTTTCTGGATTTTTGCTTCTTTCGTCTGGTTTCTGGTATCTGGACTCTTGCTTGTACTTTATCGCTCGGCCTGGAGCAATACTATATGTAACCGGAGTGCTCTCCAGGATACACATGGTTCTCGACCACCTCTACCTTGCAGCTTATTCTAGATGTCTGAATCTACTCAATCCCTCTCCCCGGTAACAAATACCGATCATCGAGGCTGGCTCTGGATCACAGTCATTACTTGCACAATCATTTGTCCCATACTATTACTCTGGCGAGGAATAGTACGGTACAGGAAATATGGTCTCGATGATCTTGCCGTCGTTCTTTCTTTTGTGGGTTCAATCCATCTTGGCTTTCTCCTATACATGTCAAAGCAACATGAGCTAATCAAGCAAAAACAGGTTTTCGTCATGGCACATTCAGCTCTTCTCATGGGATCACTGAAACTCGGACTCGGAGTACAATTGACACCAAGTACCCAAGCAGGTATTATTGAAGCTGCAAGGGTAAGATACATCGTCACACCTTCCCAATATCAATCAACTGATCTCCCTTCCCAGCTGGTCTTTGCAAGCAGAATCCTCCTCTCTCTTATCCTCGGAACCTCCAAATTATCAGCTTTGTTCCTTATCCGCCGCCTCCTACCACAAAATTGTACACGTCTCTACATCTGCAATATTGGAATTTTACTCGTCGTTATCTGGAGTGTCATGGCTATCCTCACCACAAATGCAAATTGCACGCCTAGTCATATGTTACTGGCCTCCAAACAAAATAGCTGCAAAAACTTGGACATCAGGATCAGTGTTGCTATGACTTTGAGTTGTGCTACTGAATTGGGGGTATTAAGTCTTGCTGCTGCCTTTTTGGGGCAGATGCAAGTGGAGATGAAACAGAAGAAATGGGTTGTACTGGCTTTTTTGCTGCGTGTGCCGTAAGTATCTTCTCACACTCTTCTGTTTACTCTCTTTGAAGCGATGTATTAACAAAAGCATAGGAATATTGCACTCAGCATCACATACCTAATCTTCTACCTCCATTTCCTTTCCTCAGGCTCCTCCTCAATCTCCTTCATCCCAACCTCCATCCTCCAACAAGCTCTCACCACCTACACCTTCATCGCCTCCTGCTCCTCAGCTTTCCTCCCCTTCTCCATCCCTTACCCTTCCATCTTTCACCTCAGCAATTCATCCGGAAAACTCGCCCGTCGCATTTCCACACCAATGTCCTTTTTCGGCGACAAGATGAGGGGAGATAGAGAAGTGTTTACGCATAAAGCTAGGGTATTTGCGGATGTCAATGGAGTGCAGAGAAGGGAGAGTGAGAGAAAGGTTAGGCTGCAGAGGCAGAGGGACAGGGTGGGGAAGGGACATGTGAAGGGCACGGAGAGTATGGAGAGTTTGAAGGGGATTGTGAGGGAAGAGACTTTTGAGGTGCAGGTTGTGTAGGAGGAGGTTTGTTGCTCTTTCGGTTTATCTTTTCTTGGTATGTTTAGGGGTTGAATTATACCTTTGAACCAGTTCTTGGTTGTGCAAGTCGTGTCCTTGATCTCGAGTTCACACTTATTGAGCCAAATGGAAGAACTTTGCGGAATCGACGAAGAGTGATCAAGCATAATACAGGGAGGGGAAGACAAAGGGAAGTTGACAGGGAGACATAAAAGCCAGCATTGTGCCGGCCGATGCCACACAAAGTTCATCCATGGAACTGTTTTTATCATGGTTTATCGACACCACAAGGTGCAGATGGAATGTGTTCGGCAGACGAATCCTTGACGAAATAGAATTGTGCGATAACATGGAAGCAGCGATCAAGAATGTGACCTCTCGGTGTGCCGCAGTATGTAACGCGATACCCTTGAGAAATATAGCCATCGAGAAACCAAAGCAGTGCAAAGATGTAGAAATGACCAATCAGCACTGATGGACGTAAAGTTGAACTCACTCTGTATGCTGTCGGAGAGGCGTGCAGCAACAGCCAGCCAGCCATAAGAGGCGTTGCTATGCTTCGAGCATAACACATGCTCCATGATGACTGACGCTAGCCAATTCGACGCCCTTCCACTCAGAGCTTTTCAGGTCAAAACCTTACGGACCTCTTTCCTTTCGGGTAAGAGATGGCTGAACGAAATCTTGCATTTGCATGCAACACGATGACATGGATCCAGGAACCCAGTGCATGGCAACTTGTTCTCAGTCTCAACGGTTGCGGTACATCTGCGAGGTAGTTATATT
Organism: Aureobasidium sp. EXF-12298; assembly: GCA_024195555.1. Classification (NCBI taxonomy): domain Eukaryota; kingdom Fungi; phylum Ascomycota; class Dothideomycetes; order Dothideales; family Saccotheciaceae; genus Aureobasidium; species Aureobasidium sp. EXF-12298. The sequence goes on along the minus strand of SWBJ01000219.1, from coordinate 78,023 downwards.
TCCAGGTACAATACTCAACCAAGATCTGGATGTGGAGCAGTGAGGCGAGGTAAGCAGATCGATTCCTATACAAGGAAAAAGTCACGATTGTGAATGCCCAGAAGGGTCGAACAGAAACAAGATGCCGAGTTACCGAATCATAACAGATAAAACAAGCAAAATATGGCGCTTTACTTTCCAGACAGTGCACGTGGGATGGGATCATCCTCCTGTCAAGACCTCAGACTGAGACATTTCTCTCCACGGTCAATCCGGGAAATCCTTTCCGAAGACATTGTCCAAGAATTTTACCCAAGAGGCTCCAAGAGATGAAGAGGATTCAGCTTTGCTTTTGTGCAATGTGGGCCGTCTTGGAATATTCTTGGTGTGGGTTTTGTTTTGTTGGAGGCTGGAGCAAGCGTGATATAAAAGTCCGCTTCGGCTCCCCTCACAACCCTCCAGCGGTTTTTTCGTTGCCACTGCATCACACAAGCTTCGTTCCTCGCGATCAGTGCGGCCATCTCGATTTTAATGAAGCCATATGGATAGCGGCTTGGTCAGTTAGGAGCTTGTCTGGTAGTGGGAGTGGAGCTGAGTGGGCGGTGTTCTCAGATTTGGTGATGGGTACTTTCTGGAGGTACCTCCTCCAATTCACCATGAGAGACCCGAGCTGTGATATGAAAGATGAAACATTCGAGAATCAAAGAACCAGAGCACGAGTTTGACAGGCATTCGCAAGCTTTATACTCTCTGTAGTACACAGAAGCGTCAATCCGGCAGGTTGCCGAACGTGCTTGACCGGCGCGTAACATCAGCAGTCGGGAGCCCGAATGCTGTACGAGCGAGTTGACATGTAGATAAATTCTCCGACGCAGGTCCATGAATCATTTAGTAATGACTAGCAAGCATCTAGTCATTGAGAAGAACAGTCAAAATGAAAGTCTTTCAAAGTGGTATCGACTTGCCATGGGATTTGTGGAGATCTGATTCGCGACTCAACAGGATGCGCGAGCGAGGTTACCTAGTCCTGCAAGATGAGTTTTCGAGATATCTCTGCAATGGCTCCGTGACTACACGCAGCACTTGGCGAGAATACTTCCCTCACGAGATGCATGCCTGAAACACTTGTCTGAATGATAATGGTCCTCAACCGTATATTGAAGGATGGTAAACAACAAGGCAGGGCATGATCCTTGCCTTGAACAAGGTTCGCGTAAGCAGCAGTAGCATGCAAGGGATGTTCTTGCCCGGCTGAGCAGCGCGTGCTGCATGCATGTACAGCACGAATCGTGGAAACTTTGACGTGTAAGCAGAGCGTCGTCATGGATTAGAGTGTCAACATAGTCAGTGGTCGGTGGAGTCATGTTGAACAACTACCGCGGGTTCTTGGTCAATGTGAATTAACACTAGCTAAGAACTGTCGCTCGTAGAGGCGCAAAGGAAGTAGAGACAAGCTCCACCAGATCATCAAGAAGAAGCTCGGAGGGCTGAAGCTGTGGGCCTGTGGCTTGAGAGACGACAGCCCCCGCCAAGCTTTCGAGTGCACGGCAAGTATGACGCTTATACCAGCAACGACCCGTCTTTTCGTCCCAGCCCTCGGGTCAAGGTCTATCCTTGCACAACCACGCCCATCCTGGTCACTTCGGAGATTTAATACTGTACGACTTGCATATATGCAGCAGTGGGAATGGAGCCTGAAGGGACCAAGGCGGTGTTGAGACTCATGAAGCCTTGATCGATTGCCTCAACCATGCGCAGATACTATGGAGCGATGAAGACATGCCGGGCATCAATCGATATCTGACCAACAGTACATGTCTCCGGAGTACTCCGTACCTACCACGCACACGTTGTACCGGCGAGGCTGCCTTGAGTCCCGAATCTCGCATGGAACTATCCAGATCACAAAGCTAAACCCAAACATGCATGAACAGCTAAGAGATTCTCGCATGCATGACAAGTGGAGGTGTGCCATAGAAACGGTATCGATTTGCGCCAATACCGCTTTCCTCAACACTCTCCCTCGCTCGCTCATGGCCTTATGCAAGCAGACCCGCCACTTACTCCAGACCCGCCCTGACAGGATCGGCTCGAAAGTCATTTGCCAACTTTTAGCTCCTTGTTATGGCTCCTGTTGCTGGGTGAAGCTACTGTGGAAGGAGCGGATCCTTAGCGAGTGTGTGTTACTGGCACCCGAGTACCCATAGATGTTGGTAAGTGGTCGCCTCTTCCTTGGGGCTGGGTATACATATATAATTGGGACGGGCTCCCTGCCTCTTCTTCAAGAGTGACTCAAGTGCAACCTTCCAATCTCTCGTTCTCTTACCTGTCTTTCGTTTCAAGAATCTGCATACACCCGATATTAGTCCCACTACCCTTTCACACACCTACTCGCTTGACTACCCTTTCCATCCACGCTTGATATGAGGGCCGTAACTAAACTTTCGGCTGCGGCACTATGGGGTTCCGCCGTCGCTTCTGCGTGGGTACCGCAGTTTGGCTGGAACTCCAAGCCTCGAGGAGCTCCAGCAACTTCGGGATACCCAGGGCCTTATGGGCCTAACCATTGGAACGCTTCCCTAACCCAGGGCTCGCCATGGCCGACTGCCACCTCTCATCCTTGGTCTCCTAGCGGTGCACTCCCTCAAAATGAGACCAATGGTTCGTTGTCCGTATTTCAACTTGAAAATCTCTAAACTAACCGCATGGCTCAGGTCTCAGCACATGGGGCACACTCGACCACCCAGGCTTTGCAGCATGGTCGGATGGACCTCTGCCTCAAGGCTGCCCTTGGGGTCTGAGACAACAGAACGACACAAATCCCTACAATGAGAAGAATGTCCCCAACACTGGCATGACTCGTTACTACGAATGGGAGGTTTCCAATAGGACCATGGCTCCTGACGGCGTTGAACTTCCGCTCCTCGTAGTCAATGGACAGTTCCCTGGACCTCTCATTGAGGCAAACTGGGTAAGGATTCATCATCTCCAACGATGGGGTATTCAATATCTAACTTTCTTAGGGTGACTGGATCGAGGTCAAGATTACCAACAATCTCAATGAAGGTACTGCCATGCATTGGCACGGTTTCCTCCAGAAGGGTACTCCATGGTATGATGGAACTCCTGGTTTGAGTCAATGTCCTATCGCTCCTGGTAAAAGCTTCACCTACCGCTTCCGTGCCGAACTCTATGGCACCAGTTGGTGGCACTCTCACTGGTCAGCTCAATACCTCAACGGCCTGGCAGGTCCTATCATCATTCACGGACCTGTCGCTGATCAATACGATGTTGATCTCGGTCCCGTCATGTTGACTGATTGGTTCCACGCCGATTACTACTCTTTAGTTCAACAGGTGTTCTTTGCTTCGGAAGTCGGTCCCATCTTCCCACCAAACTCCAACAACATGTTGATCAACGGAAAGAACAACTACGACTGCAAGAACACCAACCTTACATGTACTCCTAACGCAGGTGTCTCCCAGTTCCGCTTCCAAAGTGGAAAGAAGCATCTCTTGCGTCTGGTAAACCATGCCGCTGAAGCAGTTATTTTCTTCTCGATCGATGGTTACAAGCTCAAGGTTGTTGCCAACGATTTCGTCCCTATCGAGCCTTACTACACTGATCTGGTCACTCTTGGTGTGGGTCAACGTTCCGATATCATCGTAGAAGCCACTGGCAACAGTACTGATGCAGTCTGGATGCGCATGACCGAAGGACCTTCTGGACTCGGACCTCCTCGCGGCCAGACTGGCTGCAGTTTGAACGACGGTCACGGTGTTGAGGCTCTCGCAGCGATTTACTACGAAGACGCTGATACCAGCAAGCCTCCCACCACATCCAACACAATTGATGTTTCTCGCATCTACTTCCCTCTCAACTGCAACAACCAGCCTTTGAACCTCACAGTTCCCAAGTATCCTATCCCAGTCCAGGATCCCGATGTCACCCTTAACTTCACCATGTCCGCTGCTTACAACTCAACCGGAGCCTTCAAGTGGTACATGAACAACGAGACTTATGTCGCCAACTACAATGATCCTACTCTGTTGGAGGCGGGACTTGGCAACCTCAACTTCCCGGAAGAATCTCGTGTCTTCGATTTGGGAACTAACAAGACCGTCCGTATCATCATGCAGAGTGTCGGCTTCCCTGCTTCTCGTAAGTTTCTTCCTCTGCAAAAACCAGGTTACCATGCTGATTGACATCCACAGACCCCATGCACATTCACGGATTCAACATGCAGGTCCTCAGCGAGGGTATTGGAACTTGGGATGGCGTCTCCATCACGAACCCCTCAAACCCTCAGCGCCGCGACACCCAACTCGTTCAGCCCAACGGCTACCTCGTCATCCAGATCGAGCTTGACAACTGGGGTGTCTGGCCCTTCCACTGTCACATTGCTTGGCACATCAGCGAGGGTATGAACATCAACTTGATGGTCAACACGCCGTATGTCACCAACGAGATGGAGATCCCATATGTCATGGCTCAAACTTGCCGTGACTGGGCTGCATTCACCAACACTACTGTTGTGAACCAGATCGATTCTGGTCTGTAAGCTCGCTTCGTTCTTGGACTTTTTTGGCCTTTGTCTTTTTTTTAATCCTATATATTCTTCTCTCACTGTGGCTACGGCTATGGTTGAACCTTTATGTGTAATGTCAATATCTTTATTATCTAAAAAACTTTCACATGCTTTGCACTCCAAGTCTACTGTCATCAACTCGATTGTTCTCTTTAGAAGACAGCATGAATCTTTGGCAGGCAGAATCACAAAAGTCCCAAAAGAGCAAAAGATGATGCGTATGCACGAGCCAGCCTCGGTACGAGACTCCACATTTGACCGCAAAAAACCCCACACCTCTCCAACCTCCGATCTTTCATCTTCCTTCCTTGCCCTAAATATCATAGAATTCTTGGAGAGAACTCCTGAAAGCCTGAAGATGTGTCGGGAGACCAGAATTTCGTTGAATCTTCTTGGGCGAACAGATCGGCCTCGCGGATGATGCCATTGAGGCAGTAGCACACCGCGCTCCGCATATACTCGCGTGCTCGGTAGATTGATCCCATGTCTATACCATGTCGATCCGCCATTTCCCCTCATTTCCTTGCTTGCATGCCCGCCACTTTTACGCAACCACCGTGCACCTATTTTTCCGCCTCTTCGTTCTTGCGGATTCGCAATGGATAAAGTGTCATTCTTCCGTGCTAAGACCCTATTCACACGAGGGATATGCTATATCCAGTTAGACAGACATATTACTTGCGGTGGCATGGCTTGGCTTATGGTGCAGACAGCACAGGATAAATATCTTCCATGCCCTGACATTCAGAAATTCTGCTATGCGTCTGTTGTCAGGCATTTCGACCGACACACATCATGAAAGGACTTTTCAAGAGCTTAACGCTCTCCTTACCATTGGGTCTTGCTGCCCTCTCCAGCGCGCAGGAGACACAATGGCCACTAAGAAGTAACGGTCTGACTGACTTGGTCGAATGGGATCACTACAGTTTCAAAGTCAACGGAGAACGTCTATTCATCTGGTCTGGAGAGGTAAGTCTGACTGCCGACTAGAATGAACAAATTCAGTCTGACTGTTCAATAGATGCACTACTGGAGAATCCCAGTCCCTGAGCTCTGGGTTGATGTCTTACACAAGGTCAAGGCTGCTGGGTGAGTCGACTGTCAGACACCAAATCTGCATGATCTAATACAAATACAGTTTCAACGCAGTCTCCTTCTACTCGCACTGGTAAGTTGGAGACACATGACAGTCAACGTAGATGCGGCAACTCATCATACATAGGGGTTTCCACGCTCCACGCGATGGCGTTGTTGACTTCGAATCTGGTGCCCATAACATCAGCAGTCTATTCGAGACCTGCAAACAGCTCGGCCTCTATATCTTCTATCGCCCCGGACCCTACATTAATGCGGAAAGCACTGGCGGTGGTTTCCCTGGATGGGTAACAACTGGCGCGTATGGTTCTCTCCGCAACAATGACACTAGATACACCGAGGCCTGGAAGCCTTACATCGAGACTGTCAACGGAATCATTGCCGAGCATTCCATCGTCAATGGCGGCAACGTTATCTTCTACCAGGTCGAAAACGAATACGGCTACCAGTGGACAAACACTGCGCGTAGAACTCCCAACGAAACTGCAATTCACTACATGGAGCTTCTCGAGACTGTCGCCAATGATACTGGTATCAACATGCCTACTGTGCACAACAACCCTAACTTGGGAAGCAAGTCCTGGTCCATGGACTACGATATCAACAAAGTAGGCGGTGACACAAATGTTTACGCAGTTGACAATTATCCTTCTTGCTGGAGTTGCAATCTTCAAGAATGTGCTTCCACCAACTCTCCCGCTCCCGACTTTACTGTTCTTGACTATCACACCCACTTCCAGGAGACAGCGCCTGGAGATCCTTCCTTCTTCGCCGAATTCCAGGGCGGTTCTTACAATCCTTGGGATGGCCCTGCTGGTGGCTGTAGAAACAACACTGGACCCGACTGGGTGAATGTGTTCTACAGAAACAATGTTGCTCAGAAAGTCACTGCTCACAATATGTACATGCTGTACGGTGGAACCAACTGGGGTGCTCTAGCATTCCCCTTAGTCGGTACCAGCTACGACTATTCCGCACCAATCCAAGAGGATCGTCTTATAGGTGATAAGTACTCTGAGGCAAAGCTTCTCGGCTACTTCATCAGATCTGCTAAGGACCTTCCTCTTGTCGAGAGAGGCACCAACGGTACCAACCTTACCACAAACTCCAATGTCTTCACGCAGGTGCTTTACAACGTGGAGAACAATGCCCAGTTTTATGTCGTCAGACATGCAAACACGACACTCCAGACATCTCTTTCTTTCAAGCAGAATATGACAACCTCTCTCGGAAATTTCCAAGTCCCTCAGCATGCTGCTGATATCCGCATCAACGGAAGAGAGTCCAAGATTCTTGTTTCAGACTACAATGCTGGTGATCAGAAGATCATCTACTCTACTGCTGAGGTTCTGGCCGTCTCCATTCAAAATGGTAAGCCTATCATTGTCTTCTGGGTTCCTACTGGCGAGAGTGGCGAGTTCTACCTCAAGGGCGCTCAACACGGAAGTGTCAAGCAATGCGACGGCTGTTCCAGCGTTGGCTTTTACCAAACCAAAGACGGTGTCATTACCAGCTTCGCACAAGGTTCGGGAATGAGTGTCTTCCAGTACGGCGATGGCGTGACTGCGATTGTCGTCGATAGATCGCAGGCTTATAAGCTCTGGCACACTACCTTGACCAACGATCCTCATGTGCCTCTGGATAAGACCGCTCTGGTTACTGGACCATACCTTGTCCGCACTGCTGTTATTGAAGGTGAGACTCTTGCTCTGGTTGGCGACTACAACGGAACAACTCCCCTTGAAGTCTTTGCTGCAGGTGTCAAGAAGGTCACTTTCAACGGCGAGTGCGTTTCTGTCAAAGATTCTGCATATGGCAGTCTGAAAGGAAAGCTTGGTCAGGATAAGGTCACTGTACAATCATTGACTGCTTCGCTTCCTAAGCTATCTCAATGGAAGGTTGCAGATGGTCTTCCCGAGCGTGAAGCTGACTACGACGACTCGAAATGGGTGAATGCAAACCACACTACCACTCCTCACTGGAACAAGCCTGCTACTGATCACATCCTCTATGCTGATGAGTACGGCTTCCATGGTGGTAACATTCTCTGGCGCGGACGCTTCAACGGGACACGCAGTGGCATTTTCTTGAATGTTATTGGCGGTACTGGTAGCGGTTGGTCTGCTTGGCTGAACGGCAAGTTCGTCGGTTCGACTTTTGGTGATATCAAGCTGTCGCAAACCAATCAGACACTCAAGTTTGGTGATGCTGCAAAGAGTGGAGAGAACGTTTTGTTTATCATTCAAGATCACATGGGCAAAGACCAGACCACTGGTGCTATCAACCCTCGTGGTATCTTGAACGCTACCCTTGCCGATGGTGCTAAATTCACTTCCTGGAAAATAGCAGGCAAGGCTGGTGGAGGCGCCAATATCGACCCAGTCCGTGGACCTTACAATGAAGGAGGTCTTCATGCTGAGCGTCTCGGTTGGCACTTGCCCGGCTTTGATGACAGCAAGTGGGCTTCCGGCTCGCCTTCTACCGGTCTCAATACCGCAGGCGCCAAGTTCTACCGTACTGTTCTTCCTCTGGATCTACCTGAGGGTCATGATGTCTCACTCGCTTTCAACCTTCAAGCATCAAAGAGCTCGAAGCTTAGAGCTCAACTCTACGTCAATGGTTATCAGTTTGGAAAATATGTGCCATACATTGGTAACCAGGTGGAATTCCCAGTCTTCCCCGGAATCTTGGATTATCACGGTAACAACACTATTGGTCTTTCGATTTGGTCTCAGGACAATGTTGAAGCGAGTGTGTCTGTTGGAGTCAGTGTTCTGGGTGTGCACTCCTCGGGCTTCGATGTTGGCTTCAATTCGAGCTATCTCAGGCCTGGGTGGACGAAGGAGAGGCTGCAATATTACTAGGTTGACGTACGCACGGTGTCGTTTTTTCTCTGCGTTTGATTGAGGCTCCGTACCACACAAAAACCACAGACCTCTTTACTTTTTCTGCGACCACACGAAGATCATGCTCATTCAAAAGCCAGTCGTTGGCATGAATATATTAGGTGATGGGTTTGAATTTGATCTATTCAGTTTACGTTTCTAAGCTCTTCATAATGAGAAGTATTGCGAAAACATTAGGCATCTAGAGTTGATGGTCGGCAGTCGACTATTGAACGCAGAGTTAAAACTACGCCCTCCGTACGGTACGTGGAATCGATGGATTTGGTTATGAATCGAAATCCAGATGAACATGGTATGCAGCATGGCTGTTGATTTTGATGTTGCCTTCCAGAGCTTGACCGATTGAAATGACGATTGGCACAAGCGGCAAGGATGGCAACGACTCCCGCGTCGTTCATCCTTCGGGGCTGATCGGCAAGCCCAGCCACAATTTCGCGCCGAACCCTCGCTCCTTCCTTTGTGACAATCTTGTAACCTTCCACATCCTACAATGAAGCTGAACGGATATCTAAGCCTGTCCCTGTCAACTTCGTCCGTCTCGTCGACTTTTTCAGACGATGTTGAACATGTCAGTGAGCTTTGAAAGATCGAGCTGGAGCGCTTCTGTCCCGCATATCGGAGTCTTGTTATGCATCATGCAGGATGTATCACAAGGCTATCCTCACCAGGCTTGCGCCCTTGGATCGAGCTGCAATTGACCGCCACATGTCAGCTTTGGCTTGCAGCAGTAATGGAGGTGCGGGCGAATATCTGCAACCCTAGCATTGATAAAGTCATGCTTCGCCCGCGATTCGCATCTGGACTGCGACAACGCACGCGTCAATCCATGAGCTCAAAAAAATGCCTGGCAGAAATCTCAACCTTCTCAGCCTTGATGGCGGCGGCGTTCGTGGTCTCTCTTCGCTGTATATCCTTCAACGGATCATGGTATCCATTGATCCCGACAACCCACCTAAGCCTTGCGATTACTTTGACATCATCGGCGGCACGAGTACTGGCGGGTGTGTATTTCCGGGAGAAGCTGAGCTGTACCTGACTGACGCGCACAAGCCTCATTGCCATCATGCTTGGTCGTCTCGAAATGAGCATTGATGAATGTATCAAAGCTTACACCGATCTATCCGAAGATGTGTTCCACAAAAAGAGACGAATACCCACAGGCATCAAAGGAGACCTCAAGGAACGTTACGATAGTGGAGCTTTGGAACTCGCGGTCAAGAAGATTTTGAAGCAGCGCAATCTGGATGAAAATGCATTATTCAAAAGTCCTGGAGGAACAAAAGTGTTAGTGAACAGCCCGTTGTCTAGGGGCATCTCTAACTTGTGATTGCAGTTTTGTATGCTGTACTAGCGGCGAGACATCGGAAGCCACTCTACTTCGAACTTGGCACACGATACGGGGTGATCCAGACTTGTACAGAACCGTCCGTATATGGGAAGCTGCTCGTGCAACCTCGGCGGCATCAACCTTCTTCGACTCGATCAGTATAGGTGTCCCTGGCCAGCGCTTTCTGGACGAGGGTACTGGAGTAAACAATCCTGTCCGTCACATCTGGGGCGAAGCAGCAGACCTTCTGCCACGTAAAGAGACTCTGCTAGATAATCTGGGCTGCCTAGTTTCTATCGGAACAGGTCATCCTGGCTACAAGCCCTTTGAAGAGACGGTTCTGGGCATTGGAAAAGCCCTGCTGGCCATCGCGACTGAGACGGAAACCACTGCCAATACGTTCCATCGCGAGCAATCTGTGCTTTTCGAGAACAGGACATGCTTTCGATTCAACGTTCCTCGTGGACTGGGTGATATTGGTCTGGCAGAGACGGAACAACTTTCCGCCATCAAGTCTATGACGAGTAACTATTTGCAGACAGAGGCTGTGCAGGGTGTTCTTCGATCATGTGTACAACAGCTGGGCGAGCGTCAAAGTGTGTCAGACTTCTCGTGGTTGAGTTCGTTCCTCCGCTCATGATTGTTTATATAGTGCAGCAGCCATCAACCCGATCAGCCGACATGATCCTCCAGAAAGTGACGCAAGATGAGGATGAAGATTTCTATGCATTGAGTCAGGATTCGCATTGGCAGCTGACGAACAGCGGTGAGTTTTGCCTCCATGTTATTGCAGAGTACATCCAGCTCACCAGTTAGAGGACAATCCTCGAGATCTACTCGAACGTATTTCATCGTATCAGCCACAACGCGTACACTGCAAGATCAGCATGCAGAAAACCAGAGACACTACTCACTGGATTGTAGAGGATATCTTGTCATGGGTGCATGACCCTTCACAGGATCACGACGTCTTCAGAAGATGCTTGTGGATATCCGGTATAGGTTAGTCATCTTAACCTGTTTCAGATCCGCGTTGACATGTTGATAGTGGGTTGCGGAAAGACACTCTTAGCGTAAGTTAGGTCCAGCTACACGAGGGGGGGATACTGATTGTTTCAGCAACACTGCGGTACAAACCTTACTGGATCTTGAAGATCAAGGACCGGTCGCACACTTTTACTTTGATCCCGACCAACACGAAACGCTGACGACAGAAGCTCTCCTCCGAAGTTATGTGAAGCAGTTCCTCAGACATCTGCATGCAACACACTTAGAACCACCCCGACCGATAGTTAATGCCATAAAACGTATGTTTGGCTCACGTACCTACCAGCTCGGTCATACACAAATCGTGGAACAACTTCTCAAGCCGTTGATTCATGGGTTCAGAGGCTCGTGCCTCGTGGTGGATGGCCTCGACTTATGTTCACCGCAGGAATACAAAGTTGCTCTCGACTGCTTCTCGAGACTACTGCAAGAAACTCCAGTAAGGATTATCATTTGTGGACGTGATGAGTTGAGTGTGACAAGACGATTCCCAGGCTCGATGCGTCTTGAGGTCACGCGTGCGAAGACCAAAGGTGATCTTGCGTTGTTCATCGAACAGTACATCAAAGAACGCAGTATGAAAGATGGGCCAATATCAAACGATGGAAGCACTCTAGCTCGGATCAGGGATACACTGACCGATCAAGCCAAAGGAATGTACGTGTGCAATCCCGTCCTCGACTTCCTGATCTATGGGTTCCAGACATAACTTGACTTACCACCGGTCTAGGTTTCTGTGGGCACGGCTACAAATTGATGTCCTTTGGGATATATGTACCACTGATGATCAGATTGACCTCGTCCTATCTGACTTACCTAAGGATCTGGATGAGACGTATGAACGATGCTTACAACGAATCGAAGGAAACCAACAACAGTACTCCCTAAGAATTCTCCGATACGTCTGTGAGGCTACATCTCCCCTTACCATCGATGCACTAGGAGAGGCACTCGCGACAGATCTAGACACAGGAGAGCTAGACTATAGTCACATTCCACGACACACCGCCATTCTGAGGTATGGCGCAAATTTGATCGTTTTCGATGAGGTGGAAAGATTCGTTCTTCCAGCTCATCATTCTGTCAGGAAATTCTTGCAAAGCTCTAGGGCTCCAATATCAGAGGCGAGGGTCAGCAACGCAATCTGGGAAGCGTCATACAGAGGTCGTGACGAGATGATGCAGAGTCAGCTTGCTAATCAACTGGATCAATCTAACGACGCACGTTCTGTACCTCCCGATTCAGGTTATGAGTCAAATCAGACTTGGCCTATGGTCGATAACCGTAAATGTCTAGACTCGCAGCCTCTTGATGAGGATGTCCAATCTGTCGGGACTGTGGAAACTGATATCCAGTCATCCACAGAATCATTAGCCCTCTCAAATGTCAGAGAGGCCGCTGCTAACGAGATTGCTAGAGCTCTCATCGGAGATGAAGAGATCTCTAAGCTCTACGACGAGGGCCTCAAAAGAATGGATGGCTTGAGGTTCATTGAGAATCATCGACGTCTGCTTAAGCTGTTTTATCTTGAAGCAGCCAAAGATGCGGCAGATGCATCCCATTATATTGTTGTACGATTTTTGCGCTCTCGCATAGCCCGAATCCGGGTATCAGCTCGCATAGTTAAAGCCAAAGACCCTCTAGACGAGGATTCCGAGTCGGAGATCGATGAGGGTCAATCTTTGCGGCTGATAGAGGGAATACTCACCCAGGCTGATAAGAGGCGTGATATATCCCGTTGGACAGAGACGCAGCAGAGCGACCTGAACGAACAGAGCGAGTTTATTCCAGGTTCTGGTGATGACAGGTTGTCTTCGCTCGTCAATGAAAGCTTCACGTCGAAGCTTCCAATGGATAATCTGGATGATGACGAAGACTTCGAAGATCTCGAAGATTTCGACGAAGCTAGTCTACGCGTGGACGATTTACCTGCTCTAGTGAAAACGACAGCATTTCTCATGGATGGTCGAGCCTTCCAGATCTATAGGAACAACCTCCAGCGATTAGCGTACGGGAAACGCATCGCGCCGACAGCTTTCAGATACGCGCTCGTAGCTGGCGATCTCGCAACGGCTATCGAATTACTTGAGAACGAACTAGAAGCTGTGACTCAATCCAGACTAGGCTTCGAATGGATCAAAGAACCGCTTGCGATGGGGTTCACCCCTGCTGAAGTTGTGAGGTTGATCATCGAGATACAAGAGGAGCTCTCAGGGATGGACGGGCGCGACAGAGCAATCGGTGCCGGGAAATGGGAAGAGGCTCAAGAACTGATACGTGGAGATCAGCCGAGGGCGTCGTATAAGGTGTTGATTACTGAGCACTTTATCGCAACAGCTCGTCAAGCTTCCAGCTCCACAGAACGACTCGTCGGTCTGGTCTCACCTCTGGAACACATTTCCGAACAAAGAGCCTATGACATATTCCCGGACATGCTCTGGAAGGAGCCTTTTGAATACCTCAAAACACGACTTGCGCGCTCGAAAATATACTCATCAGTCCCGGGGTCACTTGAACAACGAGCCATGAGTCGCCTCAGAGAATTGATGGTCTGGTCGGGTTTGATCTTAGGCCCATTAAAACCCGGTTACACGCGTATAACATGGAAGAATGTAAGTTTTGTATCATGTGTTCTATGATAACACTTACTCATGACACACAATCTAGAACATGGGCCACAGGTACACAAGCGACGTCAAGCAACTCAATGCAGGTGGTATAAGCAAGGTTTTTGGTAATCTAGAACGGTCCCGAGGGATCAGGGTCGTCTCGATGGGCAACACTGCAAATACGGCCGGCAACTCACTCTGGACTACTCTCAGTAACAAGGTCGTCCAATGGACAAGCAAGAAGACTAGAAAGCCCCCGATACTACCCCAACAGACCCCAACTGTAATTTCGACAGGGCAGCCACGACAGCGAATATCTAATGTAGAGGATAGAGACATTCTGATGATCTGCACGCAGAGAGGAAAGCGTAGCAAGACACTTTATCAGGAGAAACTCTTTGATCGCAGAATCGATAACGATCAAGCACTTTTCATTTTTCTCCAGCAAATGTTCATAACCCACCGCGGAGCATTTCGATCGTATCTGTCATTGCGCACCTTGAAAGAGCTTAAACTTGTCGAGGTGAGTTCCAGATTAGTGCCTTCTCCTACCCACCACTAGTGATGAATCTACTAATGATGTTCTCAATATAGTTCAGGCTCCCCAAGAACAAACGCCCGTTCATCCCTTATCTATCTTGTCCAAACAACACGTGTCGATGTCTTCCACCCCAAGACAAGATCTTACCGGTCGGTGACGAGTACCGATGCACATCTTCTGGAGGGGGTGGAGATATCTGTCCTCCAGTCCCAGCTCATGTGCTCACAGACTGTTACGAGGATCCCGGATCAGTGGACATTACCCAAACATGGCTGATAGAATTACTGCCAAAACGTGTTTGTGGAGAATTGGAAGGAAAATCGACAGAACCAGCTCAAGGGTGGGGAATATCCTATGAAGAAGGCTGGGATCACGAGAAGATTGGGTTGGTCCTGTTGATTGTGTTCTTTGGTGGAAGTCTTGTTTTTGGCTTGTCTTGGACAGTGGTTAGGAATGATATTCAAGGTGCGTTTGGTGTTGCTGCATGGTGGCTTTCAGCGTCGACCATTCTACTTGGTTACGTAGCGATACGAGCAGATGATGCTTAATAGTGCAGGCAGTTATAAATTCTTACACAGTGCTCTAAACACTGCATCAATTTGTTCGTTAACTGATTGGTTGATTGATTGCATCAACTACTATGCGGAAGAGGTCGATTCATAAGCCGTTTCCGGTCATCTACGTAACACGATTTTAACACATGTTTGAGTCTCATAATCTTCTTAATGCTTCTGATACATTTCTTTCGTCATCACCTACTTATATGTCCACCGCGTAAATTGATACCATAGCCTTGAGAAGCACTTTCTTGAGTTGACGAGACTCACAGTTCGAGAAGGATCGACTCTGGAAATATAGAGAGGAAGGTGCGATCCATGAGAGTCGTCGCCAGAATAGAAAAGAGTCTGCGAGCGTTGTCGACAATGTGAATTCCAAGCGCATGAGATGGATTTGGGTACAAACCACTTTGTATTATTCACTTGACTTACTGCGTCTCTCTCGCGTCACGTTCCGCACGCCACATCCATCTCTTCGTAAAACACAGACCGCAGAGAAATTTATCACCACTTACCAGTCTCATCCTGTCGCACTACCAAGAAGAAGATAGCAGAATGACTTCTTCCCAGCAGAACGATGTCTTCGCTCTGAATACCACCGCTGCCGAGAATGATGGAGCACCCATTGAGAAAGAACCCTCGCCCGCCAACGACGATGCCTCACCCACCGACACCACTCAACATAACTCTGCGTCCAGACATCGTGGCTATGACTACAGAGGCTACCCAGAACCCGGTGACAATAATCACCTCCCCATGTACCCAGGCATCAGTCGCAATCGCAGCCCCAATGAAAACCTCGAAAATATGTTCAAGGCCAATTTCCGCGATATGATTGACATGTTCAGCGAAGGCAAGATCGAGCCCGCAGAGGCCATAGCCCAAGAACTGCTGCTTTGGGGAAATCTTCCCACCCTATATCGCACCTTCTCCCACATCGTAAGTTCTTGATATATCTGGATTGAATTCATTGGCGCTTAAAGTCCTTGAGGCTAATACAACTAGGTGCTCGCATACAGAGCTAAGGATCGTCTTCTCCATGCTCATAAAGCTGTCGAAGAGGCTAGGTGGGCTCTTCAGCGCTATGGTGACCCGGGTATTGGCGAGAAGGTTCTCGCTAGAGCTAAAGAGGCACTCGAATTTGTCCAAAAGGCTCCCAGTGTGATCAACGGCATAGGCAGTAGCGAAGAAGATGCTGAAGACGAGGTGACTATCAATACCAGAGGTATGACCAGCACGCTGCTAATACCAGATAGGAGGCTAATCAAGAAGCCGATAATAAGGGTGAGCCTATCGAGTCTGCTGGTACCGAAGAAGATGGGCCTTGGAGATTAGAAGAGCGTTAGCATGGAGAGGAGGTAATGGATTCTCTGCCGGGTATATACTTGTGACGATAAGATATGCCAGCGACAATCTAGCTAAGTACTACACTCAATGGCAGATACCTCGACGAAGATCCAACATACACCGTCTTGACATGCTCACTGATCACCCAATCCTGCACCACTGTATCCCAATTTGCTAGATCTCTCCTCGCCAGAGGGAACGTGACTTGTAAAGTCTTGCCAGGATCGATTCTCACACGTTCAAATCCTCTGAGCACGATTTTGGGATCGTAAGGTCCACCGAGCGAGATGTATAATTGCGGTACCTCGTCACCAACAGTGTGGCCGGTGTTTGTGACGTTCACGCGGATGTGATAGAGAATGTCCCATAGACCTTGGTTTCCTCCGTTGGGTCCGGAAGAAGGTGGATGTGTGAAGCTGGAGCCATTGAGTGCGTTTTCTGGTATAAAAGAATTATCGCCGAAATTAGCTGCTCCATAGGCTTCGGTGAGATTTGTGCTGTTGAGCCAAGGGTACACGAATAGAGGAATGCGAGTGATGTTTTCTGGGAATGTATGGGCAGAAGTATCATCGTTGATTGTGCCGTAAGTAGGTGCCGGTCCAGAGTTTCCAGTCGTCGATTTGTAATCGGCAACATCAAGCTTCTCAACAGTAAGACCAGAGTAATTGAATGTTGTGTAGCTCAAGCCAAAGCCAAACTCGTAGGTTGGAGTCACGTTGCGGTGATCGAATCCACGATAATCGATAAAGACACCTTCTTGGAAGTTGTATTGTGGCACTTCTTGGTTCGGAGTGTAGAGTACGTCAGTTCCGTAGTCTTTTCTATCGCGACCCATGGTAAAGGGCAGCTTTGCTCCAGGATTGACGCGACCGAAAAGAACGTCAGCAATCGCATAGCCAGACTGTTCACCTAGGAAGTGTCAGTTGATGAATGATTGAACGGTCGATAAGACATACCAGGAAGTCCTGCCCAGAGGATAGCGGTGATGTTGGGATTTTCCTTGTACTGTTCAATCTCGACTGTACCGACCGAGTGAATGACCAGGACAGTGTTATTACAAGTAGCAGAAACGTTCGCGATGACTGCATCAGCGCCTTGCCATAGCGTAAGGTTGTTGCGATCGCCGTAGTTCCCATCAACATTGGCAAACCCTTCTCCGGAGTCTGGGCGTTTGGTTAGTATCATAATTTTCACGATTGTCGTTGTCTTCGATGCTTACCTGCGTTGGCGAATACGATGCATACTCCGGCAACATCTCTGGCACGACGAGCCAAGGCATTGATCTGAGTAAAGGCGGAGTTGTTGGTAATGGACTCGTAAGACCCAAAGCGAGAGACGACTTCATGCTGAATCGCTGCGTCTGGCGTGATAAGATAGGGTGAGCTGGCTTGCCCACTGCCCCAGCCAACAGCGAGAGTTCCCACGTCGCATGCGTGGTTGCGGCAGCCATTAGGGCCGTTAGGATTGGATCCTGCATCTTCGCCGAAAACAGCTGTCAACCTTTCTGTACCATTAAGAGGCAGTGTGCCGTGTGTGTTCTTCAGAAGCACAGTAGAAGCGGCTCCGATCTCGCGGATCAACCTTCCATGCTCACGACGAACATCGACATGTTGGTTGACAAGACCAGTACCCCAGGTTGAGCCAACATGCGCATGCACAGCACCAAAAGTGTCGGGAGTCCAAGATTGGAAGTTAGGTTGAGGCACTTCAGTATCTCCACCGACAAGATACCATCCAGCCAAAATCCTGGTAACCATATCATCAAGACGCCACTGCGGCACTGTACCGTTCAGGACAGCAATTGTGAGGTTGGGACCGAAATAGCTCAGACCGTCACCGAAACGGATGTCGCCAGCCATGGTCATGTCGAGACCTGCGAGAATAGCTGGTACGCCAGCTGCAGTGGCTTGCCAGTCACTCATGACATATCCTTGGAATCCGAGTTCGGACTTGAGCACATGGTTGAGCAGATAGCTGTTTTGACAGGCCTGGCTGTTGTTGACGAGGTTGTAGCTGCACATGAATGAAGCCACTCCAGCATTGACAGCATCCGCGAAAGGCCAGACGTAAAGTTCGTGGAGTGTTTGATCATCGATGTTGGAAGATCCAGGTTGAGTGATATTGAAGCCATAGTCTCGGGATTCAGGGGTCTGTCGGAAGTGTTCTTGTTCGTTTCCAACATAGTGTTTGGCGCATGCCTGTACACCTGTACTCTGAATGCCACGGATGGAGTCGGCGAATAGTTTTCCAGTAAGATAGGGGTCGGGACTGAACCCTTCCCAGTTGCGGCCGCTTGCAGGAGACCTTCCCAGGGCTCCAGCGTTTGGGCCCAGTAAGACCGTAATTCCTTTGTCTCTGTTCTCGAATCCCATGGCTTTGCCTCTCTCGTATGCAAGACGCTTGTCCCAAGTAGCACCAACATTGATACCAGCGGGAAATAGACTGACAAAACTGCGCACTCGTCAGAGTCAGGGTATTCGAGATCCACGTCTTTACACTTACTCTGTGTATCTCACACCTACAGGTGAATCTTGAAGACATTGACCGCGGATACCAAGACGAGGTACACCACCAGTCTGACCGACACACTGTTCTTGCTGCCAACCAGATCCTGGTGAATTTGTTAGGCTAACTCATAAGCATTGGACATGACATTGAGGTTTTACCTGTAGTCAAGTTTACCTTCTCCTCCAAAGTCAGTTGCTCAACGATTACAATGGCTTTTTTGTATGCCTCTGCCCATTCTCCTGCTCCGTTGGACCAAGGACTTGGATATTTTGGTGGAGAAGTCTGATTGGTCTGAGCACCAAGAACGGCATTGGGATTGGGCGATACCGCATCGGGATATGTGACATTAGGGAACTGAAAGTGTGAGATTTTGTTTGTGTATTCGACAGAGGAGAGCCCTACTGGAATTTGATTATCGCTAACCTGTGCCAGCGAACAGCCAGCGATGGCAGGCGTAAGTAGAGTTAATCGCATGATGAGAAGGGTACCACGAAGGGAGAAAGTCGCCAGATGCGATCCGACAGAGTATATATAAACTTAGACCTTCCTGGTGTTGATCGTTCCTACTCGATCATCACCGCCCAAAAAGTGATTAACCGTCTGGGCATGGCTGGTTAGTGCTGTGGAGTCGCATCATCATACTGCCAGCCAAGAACAAGTTTGAGAGGGGTATTAATCCTGCTCGCTTACAAACATATGGAGCTATATCGATGTGTGTAACGTGACCAGTTGGTAATATCATGTTACGTGAGATACATACTGTTGCTGACACGCAAGGTGCAAAAGAGGACGCGAAGGAAGGTGCAAGTTTGACGCCAAGACCGGTTAAATTGAAGGGTTCTCGGGCCATACTTCCGCTCCGCATCGGTCTCCCGAGACGCCGGCTCTCTGCCTTTCCCTCCAGCTCAAACATGAGCTTCTTGTTTCTTCTCTTCGGCCAACTGAGCAATAACCTTGAGCGCGTCTTCTTCTCTTCCCAATGGTACAAATAGATGATCATGATAGAACCCACTGATCGGATTCACGCCCATACCAGCAGCTGCAAGCCTCGTCGCAACAACAGCAATGAATCCAACAGCGTCCAGACTTGAAGTGACATCTAGTGTGATCTTCCGTGACGGGAAAGCGTACTCAATACCACGACTTTCGGCATATTCTTGAGTGGTGATGACAGTAATGCCTTCGGGTTTGGCTTCGCGGAAGAGCATCTCGACTTCTGAGAATGGTGGAAGCTTTGATTCGTCGGTCACTACGGCGAAGACGTATGTCGGAGGGTGTAGAGTGGCTGTCAAGGTGGCTAGCAGCTTCGAGAGGGACACCTCGCCCGGATGTGTGGTCTGTGTTGACATTTCGAGCAAAGTTGTAGGTTGGTATGGACGGAGGTAAGCATTCCGAATTCGGCGCATACAACAAATGTCATGGCAAATCTTCGGAAGACCTGAGAGACCTCCGCAGGAAGTTAACTTTCATAACACTGGCATCGATTGTTGTCTATATTTGATTCTACAGTAAGTCTCTGACTTTAACAACAGTCCAAACAAACCACGTTCTCGTAATTTAAGACAGCTTCTGTTCTTGCTCTTTCAACAGACTCACTGTATCCAACACCCAAGCCTGCTTCTTAGCATCCACAAACTTAGGATAAGGTCGTCTGCAGTGAGAGCTCTCCAGCGAGTATCCTCTAAGCTTTGCAACAACCCATTTCGTGCCATTGATACCACCTCTTGCAAAACCCCATTCCATTCTCGCAAGCTCGAGCTGAGCCGCTTCTGCTTCCTTAGTCTTGCCTTGAGTCCAAAGGTCGTAGATCTCAATGCACGACTTTGGGAATAGATTGGCAACTCCAGTGATAGTTCCAGTGGCACCGACAGTCAGAGCTGGGACAAGCCAGTCGCTTTGACCAGCCAGGGCACAGAACTCGGTAGGTTGAAATTGTGCTCTGATGCGGGCTACCTTCGCGATTCCGCCACAAGTCAGCTTGACGCCCACAATGTTCGGGTGGGTGCCTAGTTTTGAGAGCATGTCGGAGTTGACATCGAGACCAGCGACAACACCAGGGAAGTTGTAAACTAAGATAGGGATGGACGAGGCATCGGCAAGCTGGAATACGAGTCAGATCTCGAACGACTTCAATGATGGACAACGCTTACCTCCTGGAAGAATTCAACAATGGCATCCTCATTCATGGCAAAGTGGAAGTAGCTCGGTACAAGGACAAGTGCAAAGTCGGCACCCGCTTCAGCCGCAAGTCTTGTCTCTGCAATGACCTCTCGTGTGCTTTGACCTCCGCATCCAAGCGTGACTGTGACATCTGGTCGACCAATTTCGGTTGCAAGCTTGCGTGTTTTGCTGACGAGTTCGGACTTCTCTTCATGTGACAATGTCACAGCCTCTCCGTAAGTGCCGGCAAGTACGACTGAACTAGTCAGCAATGGAAGGGTAGGCATGATATCTCGAATGCATACTGCCGTGAAGACCGGAGGATATCAGGAACTTGATGTGCTCAGTTTGTGTTGACCAGTCGATCTCTTGAGTGACATCGTCGGCGAACCATGTCAGACTGGGAACGTGGATTCCAGGAGGGAATGATTTTGGTGTAGTGCTGTGGACCATGGTGGATTTGTGATCAGAGCGAATGATACAGAGTTGAGGAAGTAGTTCTGGGGACAGGCGGGTTTACATGCTGTGACAAGACAACATCTCAGCACTTGGACTCTTCGACATCTTCGTAATTGGCCGTCGCATCGAGTTCCATTTCGGGATCAAGAACCACTTTTTCGGGAGTGAGATACGATCGGCTTATTGTTGATCGTCAATTGTGGGGTGGAAGTGGGTTGCGACGGGGACCCCGCAGCTCCACTCAAGAAATATCCGATCGGCTTCAACTAGCGAGCCGACGAGGCAATCGATGGCAAGAATCTGTTAAGCGACGGTAACAAACGGCGACCGATCGCGTCGAGTACGTAGGAGCTGTTCCCGAAGGTCGGCGCTATCGCATGGCGTTGCGGGCAATGAACTGTGATTTTCCGGCAATTGACTTACTCACACAATGGCGAAGCATGCATCAAAGATCTTGTGCATGATACTGCGTATGTCGACTCTGGTCTTTGTCGAATCTTGCATCTTCTGCACTTCGTCCAAAACTTGGGCTGTCATCTCTGCATTGGTTGCGACTTCCTGCATCCTGCATATCTGACTCCTGATCCATATCCGTTCTTGGATATCTTCCTCTTCAGATCCGAGCATAAGAAGCGGCCAAAGCATATTGACAGGCAATGGCTCGCCACCATCAAGACCCGACTCTGACGGTGTATCCACCATCATCCTGGCCAGTTCTTTTATCTTCGCAAGTGCAAGCACAGTCTCCAGGGCCAAAGGCAAAGTTTTGTATGCGACTCGATGGAGATGTACTTTGCTGGCGTAGAAGTTGCTAGCATAGGTTCGGAAAGCTCTAGTGATGGTATGAGAAAGGTGAGGACTAAAATGTCGTGGTGTGAGTTGGCCTTTCGCCGCATAGTCCATCAGTCGGGGTCGACTGTCAAACAGTTTGTCCAGGTCCCGAGTGATTTTGGCAGCGATTATCATGACTTCGGTCTCATCTGACACCGTACCTCGACTTCGATGCCACGGATCAATCTTTGATATGCGTCCCATGAAAGATTGTACCTTCTGGAAGAAGACGGCACCTGGTTGGTACAGTGCTTGGAAGAGGACGTCTTCGATCTCGGCATCCTGATCCGCAACATTTGTCGCATCCACACTACCCGGCAAACTTTCCAAGCCAGCTGGAGAAGGTTGTACCAGCATTTCTGATGCCTCATCATCCGTTAAGAACAAGCCTTCACCCCCAGCAGACACAGCTCTTCCGTCCAGTAGTCTAATCCAGGAAAGGATACGCACTTCCGAAGGACTGAAACTCGCTTTCTCACCCTTGTCGAATATGTGATATGCATGTTTCAATGCAGCATGGGCTGCCTCCGTCCGGCCTTCGAGAATATCGACATAGCTTAGGAAGAAACAAGTCGCTAGGAGATGCTCACGTCTTGGCTGCCTCGGCTCCAGATCTTCGGTATACCCTGACAACTCGCGAGCTGATTCCTGATGGTGCCTTTGGCCTTCATTGGCAGTGTGCATACCTTGGCGGCGACGGCGTAATAGCAGATCGGAGAAGCTCAGAAGAGCAGATTGCACCATTGGCGACTCTTTAGCCATGGCAATAAAATGACGTCGCATCGCCGACCATTGCTGCTGCGTCTCTACGGGAGCTAAGATAGGAGGAACAGTGCTATGCACAAAATACTCGAGCAGGAACTGATCTTCAGTGGGTGCATTGTTTTGTGCTCCTTCCATGTGCGGAGGCCTGTTTGCATCTTGGTCCACAGCGTTGGACTCAATATAATGTGCCCCGCTCCTGATTGTGAAGGATGGCGAATTAGTACTAGGCGAGCTGAAATTGCCAGAAACGATGTGGTCGGAATGAGTTGAGGGCAGCAGCGCGTCGTACGGCTGGAACTGCTGCCACCATTCAGCATTGTCCCACATGAAGCCTGCATAGTCAAAGAAATTATCAACACCAGGAGGCTGATGTGTCGTGGTGGGCAATGATGGAGTCGTGACAGATTCGTGAGATGGTGCCGAGGACCACATCGACTCGTTGAGAGCGACTTGAGAGGTGATGGCAGCGCTACTCGTAGCATCTGTACTGCTGCCGTGTTGGGTATCCGAGGATACGGCGTGTTGCGAGACTGTGTGACGACTTCGTGCGACGAGCCCACTTGGCGCGTTCGCCTTCCACGCGCATTGGAGATTCAAGCGCTCACAGTGAGAGCATCTCGGTCGTTGTTCATTACATCGTACCTTCCTCCGTTTGCACGTCAGACACCCGAGTCGTGACCTGCCCAATCGTGACACGTTGCTGCTCCTTCTTTGGTCATGTTGGTCGTTCATGCCGAAAGATGTCTTCAAGGTTCAAGTTTGGCGGGGTTGAGAAGAGCAAGCTTGAACTCCGGAGTCGTGCTCCGCCGTACTCCCGATAGGACAACGACCCTGGCACATTTTTCGATCTTCTTTGGCAGTTTTTGCTGGCCACTCAACTGTGAGCCATAAGCCAATCAACATCTGGGAATATCTATCCAAGACTACTGATGTAGTAGTTACAAGCTGGTGGGATCAGGCACAGGAGAAGCAGTACTGCAAAATCTCAATTATCGATCTGGTCTATTATCGACATTTGTGCACATAGGTATCATCTACAAGCTCATATTCGTCCGCGGATTACTTCCTCTCTACATGTTCGATCGTTGTTACACCATCTTTCCCCATCAAATCGATGTCCTGCTTGTTGCTTACTCCAATCTCGACATCATCTGCGCTTGCATGTGCCTGATACCCAAACAATGCATCCATCTGATCCACGGTCAAGCCCTTCGTCTCCGGCATGAAGAAGAACGTCCATATGGTCGCAACCAACATCCAGGCTGCGAAGAAGAACCAAGTGCCATAACCGAAAGAGCTGAAGATGTATGGCAAGGCTTTGGTCATGACGAATTGTACGAGCCATTGACAAAGTGCAGCATAGGTTCCGGTAAGAACTCTGAGAGAACCAGGGAAGATCTCAGCTGAGACGATCCAAGGGATACCATTCAAACCAAAAGACCAGAAGATGGAATAGATCATGATCATGCCAATAGCGGCACGACCGCCAGCTGCTGTAGATGCAGACAATGGCTCACCAGCGGCAATCTGAAGGGCAGGGTGCCCAATTTTGACGTAAGCTCCGACAAACCATAGGCACAGCGAGCAAGCGACCGATGAGACCAATACGGGGTTGCGTCGACCGAGCATATCGATGAAGAAGATGTAGTAGATGATCGATGCAATGGCCTTGACAAGTCCATAAATGCCGGTATATAAGGGAATGTCTTCGACACCCAGAGAACCAAACAGTGTAGGTGAGTAGTAGTTGATGGCCGAGGCACCGGACAGGTTTTGCAAGGCAAAGGCACAGAAGACCAGAAGAACACGATTGCGCATACCTGGACGAGAAAGCTCGTTAAGACAACCGCGAATGAATGCAAATGAGCCGCTGCCATAGCGTGCTGCGATTGCTGCCTCTTCATCTAGTCTGTGCTGCATGTCTTGAACGTCTTCTTGGAGACCTGAGAGTAGTCAGTATGTCATTCACGACAACGAGATGCATCAAGACACTGACATTGGTGGTCCACGGGCAATTGACGAAGCTGAACGAGGGCTTCCTTGGCCTCTGCCTCACGACCCTTGCGCATGAGCCAAAGGGGGCTTTCGTGCAAAAAGAAGCCACCTGCTAATAAGATTGCGGCAGGTATCAGTTGTATAGCCATGGGAATCCTCCAGCTCAATGAAGATTTGACATTCATGTTCTTGTTGATGCCGTAGTTGACCCAGAAACCAATGACCGAACCAACTTGATATGCGATTTCGAAGAGACCAGTCAAAATTCCTCGAATTGAGGGAACGGAGAGCTCGGCAATGTAAGAGGGAACAGTGGCTGTAATAGCCCCGCAGCCGAGGCCAGTAAGTACACGTCCGGCGTCTATATCATGGTGTCAGTATAATGGTGATATAAGGTGCCGGTATGAATATCTTACAGATGAACGAAAGTTGATGAGTCGCTACCGTCATTAAAACCGCGCCAACGATGAACACTAAAACATTGATCTGCAAAGCCCATTTGCGGCCAACACGCTCAGTCACTTCCCAATAATGTCAGTCACCAAGTGAGGGGCCGAATTACATTGGCCACTCACAGAAGTAGCAAAACAAGGCGCCGAAGAACGCTCCTGCTTGGAAGGCAGAGGTGATATTGCTCGAGATACCGGCAGCGGTAGCTTTGGTGATGCCAAAGTCCTTCTTGAAGCTAGCACGAGCGATAGTCGTGCCTACAAAAGCTGAATCATAACCAAAGCTGGGATGATGTTAGCATGCCTATTCTTGCAGCAGCGTGTGGATTGAGGACTTGCAGTAGAGATCCAGTAGCGATGATCAAGGCTTCAGAATACAAGCGCCAATTGTAGACCTCTTTGGGTGTGGGACGGTCTTCCACAGCACGCATGCCACCCATCTTTGCAGATTTGAAGGGAGCTTAGTGTGATTGAGAATGGGCGATGGATGATGGTTGATTGATGTATATGAGGAAAGGAGTGGTCGATCATGTTATATGACTCCAGGTTCGAGAAAGAGGCTTGCGCCTCCGCGGTAGTGTGAATCGCCCCATGGGGTGCTTCCTGGGGACTGGAGACGAGACGAGTCACCACAAAGCCACGGATGTTGGTGTCGGGTGCGGTTTGCGAAGGATTTCGCGAGAAGGTTTGGTCGCATCGTCGTCGGCTACGCTATTGTCTGCTCAGATCCGATCCGACCCGTCTTGGCTACCCCGCAGTGCGTGCAGACCGCTGGCCGAGATCTTCCGACCACCACCGCCATCCTCCATAGCCACATATTCCGAGAGATGGCTCTTTCGAAGAATGTGGCCACGCACTCGATGATACGTGTAGGGGCAATGAACTAACATGCAGAAGACAGGCACAAAGAAAACTTATGTCCGGCTGGTCTATATCTTGATCAAATGTGCGTTCACAGGGGTCAAGGCCTTCCCTGAGATCAACATCTGCTCTACATTCTCCATAGCCAACCTTTCAAACCCGTAGTTGGTCTCCAGTGCTCCGCCGGCGTTATGGCATGTTAACGTCACATTGCGCATTTCACGAAGCTCTGGATGGATCCTCGGCTCATCATCAAAGACATCAAGTCCAGCAGCGAAGAGTCGGCCACTCTTGAGAGCCTCCACCAGCGCGTCTTCACTGACCAGAGTACCTCGCGCGATATTGACGAAACGAGACCCCTGCTTGAACATGGTCAAGCTGTCAGCGTCGATGATCTTCTTCCCGCCGAATGGTGTGGCCAGAAGAACACAGTCTGACACTTTCAGAAGAGATTCGAGGTTGTTAACATAGGTCGCATCGACAGCTTCCTCTTGTTGACGGGACTTGCGGACGACGTCAAAGTAGTGTATCTTCATTCCGAACGCAGCAAACGCTTTCTGCGCGATGGTATAGCCAATATTCCCAAGTCCGATGATACCGAGGATATGGTCTCGCGGGTTGTGGGCCGTCATGGTAGCGTTCGCGTGAGCGTCCAACCATTGTTCAGTGTCTCCTGAACGGGCAGCCAGATGAGACCAGGTGAGGTTGCGAAATACTGACAGTATATGAAAGATAGCCATATCAGCAACTGCCTCCGAGGATGCCTGTGCACCATTGCAGTAGACTATCCCATGCTCTGCTAGAAGATCGACATCAGCCCAGTCGTATCCTGCACCAGCACTGGCAAATATCTTCAATGATTTGGGAAGCAGCGGCACCAATTCCTTGTCCCAGCGACCCATCTCACCACCGGTCACCCAGAAAGGTCGAAGAACAGCATCAAACTCTCCCCAGGTTTTGGACCGAAGTGCTTCCAGGAACGCAGGACGTTGACGTTGTTCCTCTCCGGGTCGGATGATTTTGAACTGGGATTCCAAACGTTTGTAAACAGCTGGGTTGTGCTTCACCGCATCACCAATCCACAAGATGGTAGGTCTGTTATCGAATGGCATGTTCGGCATTGGATTGAGATAAGAGTATGAGAAGGAGAAGAAGCTCCGGATTTGAATATTGTGAAACTCGATACAAATTGCAGCGCTACATCTGGGACTAGGTATGTTTTGAATCAGAGGTCGTCGAGGCTGACCCCGCAGTCCGATACCCCATGCGAGGAGTATGGAGATTGATCTGCAGCCAAGAGATTGTCCGAGCCGGTCGGAATACATCCATCAGACGAGAATCCTTCAGAGCCCACATTGCAGTGTTGCTACGTTGGTTGACCTGCGGGGAGACTGTGGAGACCCCATATCCTCTTCCAGAGCATGGCTTTTGAGGCCTGGGACGGTCTTCTATAAGAGCATCTGATCTGCTCGAAATCTTCATGCATCTCACATTCGTTCTTTCCAAAGTCGACGCAGACATGGTCGACACCAACGCCAAACTACAAGATGTTGTTTATCTCGATACAATCGATGATGAGATCGGAATCACCTTCGCTAGCGACAGAATTGCCCAGGAAAAGAAGCTTTTACGGAAGATTGACATGAGGATGATGCCCATGATGATGCTTATCTGTACGTGTCAGCCTCATAGTTGATACTAGATGCTCCTAGACTGACTTCTCGCTTCACATAGATGTACTCAACTACCTTGATCGTAACAATATCGCAGTCGCTCGTCTTGGCTCGTTCGAAAAGGATCTGGGTCTACATGGAACTCAATACAATACTATCATCAGTATCTTCTTTGTTGGCTACATCTTGACTCAGATCCCGACGAACATGATTCTAGACAAGGTCCGGCCCTCGCTGTTTCTACCCGTGATCATGTGTTGTTGGGGAGCTGTGAGTGCCTGTTCAGGAGCCGTACAGAACTACCACGGCATGATCGCTCTACGATTCCTGTTGGGCTTTGTCGAAGCTCCCTTCTTTCGTGAGTCTCCTTATACCTGTGTGTTGTCTCATGTCTGACTTGACATCGTTTAGCTGGATCACTTTTCCTGTTTTCATCTTGGTATACAAGGAAAGAACTAGCAAAGCGGATCTCGATTCTTTACGCAGCAGGCCAGCTTAGTGGAGCCTTCGGAGGCCTTCTTGGTAGTGCTATCATGGGTGGCATGGAAGGCAAAGCAGGTCTTGCTGCCTGGCGATGGCTTTGTAAGTTCTCAGCCACACCACATGCTTTTGTATAGATACTTACACCTTCTAGTCATTATCGAAGGCACTGCCACCATCCCAATTGCCTTTGCAGCCGCGTTCGCACTGCCAGACTACCCTGAGACGACAAAATGGTACGAGACTCATAGATATCCTGCCGATACCATACTGACGCATAATTCACAGGCTCACCGATCAAGAACGACACCTTGCGATGCTACGTATTGCAGAAGATGCAAATGAACAGGACATCCATAAGTCAAGTTCCCGCGAAGGTCTCAAACTCGCATTCACCGACCCCTCGCTATACATCTTATGGTTCATGCAGTTGTCTTTAAACACGGCGGCCGCCTTCTCTAATTTTTTCCCGACAATCGTCAAAACTCTTGGGTACGACAAGACTCAGACATTGCTACTATCAGCTCCGCCATATGTTTTTGCCGCAGCTCTGGGTATAACCAACTCCTGGCACTCGGACAAGACCCGAGAACGCTGGCTCCATGTTGTCTGGCCTCAGATCTTTTGCTCTATCGGCTTCATCATCTCCGCAACTACCCTCAACGTTGCGGCACGGTACACCGCAACTTTCATGATGATGTCGGTATATGGCAGTTTTGGGTGTATCTTATCATGGGTATCAACTGCTCTACCACGCCCTTCTTCGAAACGTGCGGTGGCTTATGCTGTCGTCAATGCCGGCTCGAACCTAGCATCCATCTATGCGAGCTATTTCTACCCAGCCTCGCAGGGACCACGATACTGGCAGGCTAATGTTGCTAACGTGGCATTTTCGGCAGCTTGTATTGCACTTGCCACTACGCTCCGGGTTTATCTCAGTTGGAGGAACAAAGCACTTGACAAGGCTAGTGATGATGATAGTGCAGAAGGCGTGACGAAAGTGGAAGAATTGGCGCAGCGATGGCATTGTCATCCCGACTATAGGTATACACTGTAGATCTCAGGATCTGACATGACTACATAACAGCAATTGTATAGATGTTGGGAAAGTCGAGCTTCGAATTTGAAAATGCCGTGGTTACTCTTTGAAGAGGTTCATAGGAGTTTCGTCTAAAGTTACGGTCGAAAGAATAAACATTTTGATAACAAAGCCCTCAACTTGACTTGCTTTTTCTATTCGAGTCTCCCATTTGTTAGGACTGTACCAATCAGCGTAGCGGACCTGACGATATCAAATTATTCTTCTAGGGCTGCGGTTCGAAGTTAAGGTGAAGCTTTTGTGGAAAGAAGCTAACCCCCGCGACAGCCACGAACGGTCGATCATGACGATATTCAAACTTTACCAACCACCTCGACTCTCCACCTCTTCCTCTTGTCCATCATGACTTTCGGGGACTTCCATCGAAACAATGACCGAAGTTAAGGTTCTTTCTACGTGCATCTTCAGATCTGGGGTAGTCACATCTTGGTGCCTCGATGAAGTCCCTTCGCGACCAAGAGTTGTTTCGCGCATCAAGCACTTGGGAAATCAAGATGATCTGCTCAAGACTTTGGCGTCCGTTGTAGGAGAGCAGAGGAGTCAGCGCTCTTTGAATATTATGACTGCTTGCTAAGTGGCAGAGGTTACCGAAAATATGCTTTTGCAAATCGATCTCCGACGCTGTCTGCACGCCAGCGGCTTGTGTGATCGAAGATCAGGAGTACAGCGCCGACAGCATCATCAGTCGTCGGTTCAAACCGCCCCTAATCGCCGCGGATGTATAAGAAAAGGAATAGCTCTCAACGCCGCAACTACGTATTTGCACCTGATCACAACCTCCAACCTTGTCTGGTAATACTTTTAGACTGGTCTGCTTGACGTACAAGATCTGCAGTTGCTGTTATACATATGTAGTCTGGGATCCTCAGTTCTGATCAGGCGCATTTTCGACCCCTCCACTGGCTACAAGCAATTTCATCGCTACCATGGCTTTTTCACATACAGGACTTCTCGGAGATCGGCTAAAGGGCAAAATGCTCGAGATTGGTGTCTGTGCTACAGCGTCCGCTGGGTTCCTGCTCTTCGGCTATGGTGAGTGAGCAACTACATCGCGCTGTCATTCTGTATGAATCTGACCAAAACCACAGACCAGGGCGTCATGAGCGGTATCATTACCGAGCCTATATTTCTTGATACATTCCCGAAGATGGCGAGCAGCTACAAGCTGGGCTCTATTCAAGCTCTCGTCGTCGCGATCTACGAGATAGGTTGTCTCCTGGGCTCTTTTATGATCATCGGCTTTGGTGATAAACTGGGCCGCAGACGTGCAGTACTCGTCGGGACTGTGATTATGCTTGTTGGAACAGCCATCCAAGCGTCCTCCACTACAATGGCTCAGCTTATCGTGGGACGGTATGTTGCCCACACATAGTATGATCTTGACATCTGCTAAACAAATCACAGCGTAGTCACAGGTGCTGGAAACGGCATGAATACTTCGAGTATCCCTGTCTGGCAGTCCGAAATTGCGCCTCCCAAGACGCGTGGGTTCCTAGTGTTGTTTGAAGGCGCATTGATTACTGCAGGTCCGTATAACTCACAAATCTTTTCTGACGCCCTTTCTGACTATCTAAAACAGGAGTGATGATTTCTTATTGGATTAACTACGGCCTATTTTTCTATAACGCCAGTTCTTTTCAATGGCGGTTCCCCGTTGCCTTCCAAGCGTTCTTTGGGTTCATTCTCATCGCAGGAATCTTCGCCTTTCCCGAATCCCCTAGATGGCTACTCAAGCATGGAAAAGAGAAGGAAGCTACCCAGGTCATGGCACGTCTCAAGGACTGTGATATTGAGGATAAGGAGCTCAAAAAGGAAATCAACGAGATCAAGAAGATCAATGAGCTTACAGATGGCACTAAGCTCTCAGTGAAGGAATTCTTCTCAAATGGCGAGGAGATGAACCTCTGGCGCGCATCAATCGCGTTCGCAGCTCAGGCTTTCCAGCAAATTGGAGGAATTAACCTTGTGACCTACTGTAAGTCTTGGGATCACTTCGGCAGCGCTGAACACATTGCTGATTTGCACAGACGCTACTGTGGTCTTTGAAGATTCTCTGGGTTTCGACCCTACCTTCGCTCGACTTCTGACTGGCGTACTCGGTACCGAATACTTCCTGGCTGCCCTGGTCGCTCTCTTCGTTGTGGATCGACTCGGCAGACGACGATTGATGATGTGGAACGCTGCAGGTATGGGTCTCGCCATGATGGTCGCTGGTATTGGCCTCTCACAAGGAACTCATGGTGGAGCATTGGCGGCAACCGTCATGATCTTCCTCTTCAACACTTTCTTCGCCATCGGCTGGCTCGGTATTACCTGGCTTTACCCAGCCGAAGTCACTCCTATGCGCATCAGAGCTGAAGCAAACGGACTCTCGACATCTGCGAATTGGTTGTTCAACTACGCCGTCGTGCAGTTGTCGCCTATCATGATCAACTCAATTGCCTGGAAGACTTACTTTGTCTTCATGTGCTTCAATTTCGCTTTCATTCCAGTGGTTTACTACACTTTTGTGGAAACCAATGGTTACAAGCTGGAGACTATGGACGAGATATTCCGTATTGCTCACAAAAACGGCGAAAACCCTGTCAAGGTTGAGAAGAGGTTCCGCAAGGACAATGCCGAGGGGTCTGCAGATTCAGAAAAGAGTTCATCGGTTGGTGGTGCGAGCGAGAAATTCGAGGACGAGCACAAGGAAGACGCCACGGCGGAGGCTTGAAATATGCCGTGGCGCATCGATATAACTTCATAATTGCAGTGCCGGTCGACAAAATAATGCCTCGAAGCCTTAGAACTTTTTTGTTGGGAACCAAGATCTGTACCTGCAATATAGTATCTCTAATCGTTCTTCTGAACTTATCATCTAGGAACACGGGCACAGTGTAAGGGATACCAGTCAGTAGCACAACAGTAGTAGCATTCAAAGGATTAAGATACCTCGGATGATCATCTTTGCGAAGTTTAAGCAACAATTCCCGCTAGTGGTTCCAGTACCTATAACAAGCATCGCTAAGGCTTTAGCTGGTTCTATGTGGTCACTGCTAACAGGTTGTATCTAGGTGGACTGGAGAGACACAGAGAATGTTCGAGAAATCGGATAAGATGAAGATTTCGCTCTATCGTACTGAATAACGGATGTAGCGTTCGAGTGAGGTTTCTCCATAGCTTCCTTACTCTACATGCGAGCTTCCTGGATCTCTTCTCCTTACTCGAAGGCTAAACATGTACCATTTGTGCTTGAAAATTCTGTTCAATCCGTCCCATTTCTTCTGCTGCTTCTCTCGAGATTCCTTGACAGTGTTCATCGATGTCTGACTGATCTGCCAGTGCCAAAAGTCTTTCTCTCCATATCTGCCATTTCTTGGGGGTAAACACCGTA
This sequence comes from Aureobasidium sp. EXF-12298, assembly GCA_024195555.1. Classification (NCBI taxonomy): domain Eukaryota; kingdom Fungi; phylum Ascomycota; class Dothideomycetes; order Dothideales; family Saccotheciaceae; genus Aureobasidium; species Aureobasidium sp. EXF-12298. The sequence goes on along the minus strand of SWBJ01000219.1, from coordinate 45,371 downwards.
AATTCTGTCGTCTCGGACGTTTCCGTATCGAAGCAAAGACCATGCAATACTTCGCCTCCAAGCATAATCCAAGCTGCTGCAGGAGGGATATACATCTTCCATTCATCGGCCATCTCTCTATCATCGAAAGACTCTAGAATCTCATCAAAGGCACCGTTTGCGTAAGATGCCAGGGTCCGAAAATCTTCGCTTTGCACCATTAAGGTTACGGTGAATATCGTTGCGCTGAGGTGTCCAGGGGCTTGAGCATGCCATTCAGCGTAGCAGGCTTCATTATCAAGATCAAGATCTGTATGGCGTGTTAGATAAGTCTGACCAGTATTAAGCGGAGAGCGTATACCTAAGCCGTGTTCAAAGAATATCCAGCCCCAATCAGGCATCTGTCTCCATATCACTTTTCCACCATATGTCACTACATATCCAGCATTGTTGATGATGTCTGGAAGTTGCTTGATTGCGATGTGTAGATCAACTAACTGCTGAGTGTGCGTTGCGCCAAAATGTCGAGTTGAATCTGCCAGTTTTCCCCATAGCCAACCGACACCAGCTCGATGGCCGGTGATCAATCTTGGAGCCAGTATCTCACTGATACGTGTAGCAGTGGTAGATCTGGAAAGCTGGTTGTTTAGCAGTGACCCGAGAGCTGTGATGACAAGGTGGTTTTCTTCCTTGTCAACAGGATCTTTTGTCCATTTTTCTGTCGACTGGCGTTCCTTTTCTATCCAGGCGGATACAGTGGTGGACATATTCGAAGCTTTAGAGGAAGAATCAATCGGATCTTCTCTGGATCATATCTCCTTTTTGTGTTGATACGAATCTAAGGTGGCGGCGGTGGGCCCTTTGGGAAGGAAGGAGTCACAAAAAGCCGATCTCTTGGCTGTGATCCTTCTTGGTCACCGCGCCCGGAGCAAACGCCTATGAGCATTTTGTCATGAATATTGTTAGTCTCTCTTGCAATGGAATTGGGATGGTAGGTATGCATATATATTGGTGCCGTACGGAGAGTAAAGTACGGGAATGGAGCCAGGCGCAACTTCTTTCCCGACTGGCCAGAAGTCGTGTCATTCTGCTCTCAGTTTGCAACAACAACTCGGAAAACCATCTTGGTGATATGTGCAAGAAAATACTTGACGTTCAACCAAACAAGAGCACACTATGTACGGACCATCATGGATAAAAATTAAGAATGTATGGTTGAAACTGTAGATACAAGAAAAGAATTCGATCTGGTAGCATCATCACGCAGCGTGTGCTCCCCATCTGATGCCATTCATCGTCTTGTCTTCGTCCTTCCCAGGCCACATGACGTTGCCCTTCCTCACTGCTTGAACGTGTGCAATTGCACAGACAATCCACATAATGACCAGACCAATCGTCAAAGCACTGGCAATACCGTTGATGCCAGGACTGCTCAAAGCACCGCCAGTTTGGATAGTTGCCAATGTAAGGCCAGCGTTGGGAAAGACAAACGCCCACCAGTTCAGTGTGAAGGACATTTGCTTGATACCCGCAAGAACCGAGACTGCAGATACGCAAAAGAACCAGAAGGAGAATAGGATCACAAAGAAGCCGGCGAGGATACCAATGATTTTGATCACATCTCCGACTGGAATTGAAGTGATGCCGAACATTTCGCGATCACCGAATACTCTTGGGGCCTGTCGACCGAGAGAAATGAGAGCGTGTGTAGTGTATCCAGCGGGGCCCACTGACACAAACATGCCCGGCCTAGTCGATGGGTCCGGCAGGGCGCTAACCATCAATCTCTGTGTGTAGATCGCGTACATCATGAGAGCCACACACCATCCGACACCTTGGAGCATTACACCACCGATCCAGATGGGAACAGCAGCTGAATGAGGTTGATCCGGGATTATGGTACTAGCGAGAGGACCGACCACAAGCAAAGGATAGATTGGAAAGATCCAAGCAGGCATGGCATTGTTGACCTTGAGACGCTCCAGCTGGAATAGAATGTAGTACTGCCCGATGCCGACAATAAGTACGACAGCGCAGTATGTCCAGAAGAGAATTTCGAGAGCTTTGACGAGCCATGGTCCCGTGTTTGGTACGCCGTACAGCTGCATACAGTTGAGAAGAAGACTAATCGTCACCCAGTAGCTTCCGAAGAACAGCGATTCAACCGGATGGTGCAGCGATGCAATGAACTTCTCCGGTACCAAGATGAAACGGGTGGCAATGATAGCAGTAAATGCGACGAACAAAACAAGGGCCAGAATGAAGAATATTTTGCCAATGGTTTGTAGACCAGTGAATTGGTTCGGTGTATTAGCCAGAACCACAGCTAGAGCGCCCGTCGACATAGTGCATGCAAACCAAGGCCAGGTGAAGTGAGCGACGCGATCTCTCCATGTGACGGTTTCTGGTGGGTAGTGGTCCAGTCCATTAGGGCTCTCTGCCAATTCTGGGTCGTCGCACTCTCTGTAACCATTTCTCTTACGATTTGTCGCTGATTCGTTGTCTGACATTGCAATGGTTCCTGATCCGTTGTCGGACATTGAAGAGGGGTTTCCTGACTTGGCGTAAGAATAATGCGGAAAATGAATGAGGTATGAATCTCTGTCGAAGTGAAGTCTGGGAGCCTCAATCTTAGGAGTCTCTAGGGATCGAGGGACCAGTCGTCATGCCTCTGGTCCGAGTCACTCCAAACACCGAGCTGAATCCAAGGTTGCTCTTGCTGAACATGGTTTTTTTGATCGCAACTTGGCGCTTCCAAAACTTTATTAGACGTCATATCGAATTTGACCGTTGAGCTCCGAAGTCAAGACCTAAGATGCAGAACTGAAGTGGAAGACTGTTCATGATAGCCTCAAGGTACTGGCTATCTTATGGGACGTTCATTCGCAATTTGTCTTTCGTATCCGCTGCTTTGGTATCGTCCATCGCGGCTGTCTCAATTCAAGAGTACAGGCAGGCACGATTCAGAGGTCACAGAGGTGACGTTCGTTGATCCAATATTTGATGATCGACGCGTCGTTTGCCAAGCTCTTCAGGGCCAGGGTCGGAGCGAATGACGCGATGTACCGAGGGACTGCCGGAAGCTGGCGGCACAGAGCAGCGACTGGAAATTACTGAGAGGCTGCGACGGTATCTGTTTGTCGCAACCACTGCTTCTGTCTGCCATAGATGCGAATCCATGGCGATTTGCAGAAATACCTGCGACCCTAGCTTGTCAAGATCATCCTGGAAGCGTCCTTGGTTGTGCTGCCAGCTTGCCGAGTCATGACGTCCAGGTCCTGTTTACGTGTCGCGATTGCGACTTGTGAGATACTTCCAGCTCAGGAGAAAGAGGAGCGATCTCGACAATGAGCCCCCATCGAGCTTTTGTGTCTTTCTCTTGTAGAGCAGGTCGGGGGAAAAAGAGAATACGATGAGCTGGCACATGAAAAACCAGTGTAGTTGCTGTTGTGGCTGTGTTCAACCTCCACTCACATCTGGAAACAACGCAAGACTTTATTTCACGGACCGACAACCACGGAATTGAGATCTGCTGCTCGTATGAACCACTACATAGGAGATAGCATGTAGGTCCAGGGCCAAGAGAGCTGTCCAGAGGCTCGAAAAACTCCTCAACGACGTAACGGCCCATCGACCACAAGTTCTCGAGTGTCTGATATCAAACCATGTCTAGCGATCACACTGAAGTTCAGCAGTCTTTTCAATATCGCCATAAAGCCTGCCATTGCGTGCTTGCTATAAGCTACCACGCCTCATTGCCCAGTGTCTTGTTATACTTCGTCCAAGAAATCGCCCAGACTGTTGGACAGCGTCTGTCGCGAAGCTGTGGAGATGGTGGATGTCGACTGCTTGCAGCACGTGGGAGGTTTTTCACCCGACCGAAAGTCACGGTCAGAATAACGCTGTTCTCTATGTCTGTGATACTCGAACAGTCTCTGATATCTCTCGATATACGCATTCGTGAGTCTCTATGCCTGAAGAAAGCCCTATAAAAGCCGCGACCCTTGGCAACGCCGTCCCAAGACATCGGTGGTTGTCGAGAACAATGATACTTCTCACAACCTTTTCTCAGCTACTTGGCCGTTCTCCTTGAGTGCGGTTGTTTTTCTCTCAACCGGTAGGTGTATGAGCGCCTCATTGAAGGGTAAGGATGAGGTGATTTGACTTGGCGTAGTAAATTGTTGGTATAAAGATGAAAGATGTCAGCATAGAGTAGGTCGATATACGAAGGACCATTTGTTGCGATCATCACTTCTGTGTAACATCATGGCAGACGTGAAGAATGCTTCTCCCGATCATTATCCTGTACCCAGGGATGATGAGGAGGGTCTGACGATTCAGCGAGACTGGACCGAAGAAGAAGAAAGAAAGGCCAAATGGAAGTCAGTAATCACACATTGATGTCTCGACAACCAAATGCTTATAAACTCACAGGCTTGATCTGATTGTCATGCCCATCCTCACGCTTGGCTTCTTTTGTCTTCGTAAGTTTCCCCCTCCTCTTCCCCCAACACCACCACCACACGACCACACTTGAATTTCAACTAATATTGCGATATAGAGCTCGATCGTGGAAATATAGCCAACGCATTAACTGATGGTATGCACTGCCAATCGATGTAGTGAAATCACTCTAATCAAAAATCCGCTGCAGGCTTCTTCAAGGATGTTGGTATCACACAAAACCAGTTCAACGTCGGTCAGCAGATGCTGTCGCTCGGTATCGTTCTCTTTGAGATCCCCTCGAACATGATCCTCTACCTTGTTGGTCCTGGAAAATGGTTGACACTTCAACTCTTCCTCTTCGGTACTGTCAGTACTTTCCAGGCGTTCCAAAACAACTACGGATCGTTCATTGCAACGAGATTTCTCCTCGGCATCACCGAATCGGGCTTTATTCCTGGCGGCTTATGGACTATCTCTACCTGGTATACTAGAAAGGAGACAGGCAAGTTTTTCCCATCTCCACATTCACTCAGCTCACTACTTCGAAGGCTAACACTGTTGTGCTTGTAGCTAAGCGCGTAATGATATTTTACTTCGGAAACCAATTTGGCCAGGCTTCAGCTAAGCTCCTCGCGTTTGGTATTCTTCATATGCGTGGAGTAGCTGGAAGATCGGGTTGGTTTTGGTTGTTCGTGATCATGGGAGCATTCACTTGCTTCTCCGGTTTCATCTTCGGGTTCTTTCTTCCTGACTCCTTCCGCAATCCTTGCTCAACATTCCTGCCTGGGCGTGCAATCTTCACACCCAGAGAGGTCCACATCCTTAGAAGCCGCGTCTTACTCGATGACCCGGCAAAGGGCAAGAAGAAAAAGAGAATTGGCTTGACTGCTTTCAAAAAGGCTTTCAGTAACTGGCGTATGTGGGTACATTTCCTCATCACCTTCGCCAACAACGGTCCTCAGCGTGGGTTCGATACGTACGCGCCTTCTATCGTCAAAGACTTTGGCTTTGCTGGGCTTAGTGCCAATGCGTTGGCAGCCGTTGGCTTGTTCTTACAGATTCCTGTCTCCTATACGTTCAGCTACATCTCGGATCGCTTGTAAGTTCAGTGTCCCAACCCTCCAACCCTGCGGCCCTTCAGCCCTTTGGCTCTTCAGCATGGCACCAGTGTCTCGAGCCAAGCTGATTCAATCAACAGTACCCGACGTGGTGAAACAGTTATGGTAGGGTTGAGTATGCATCTACTAGGCTACATCTTCAATCGTATCTTCACCGAAACCAACAGTCGTGGCGTCCGCTACTTCGGTGTTGTGTGGACGCAGACATTCGGAACGTTCTCTCACCCCCTCAACATCACCTGGATGTCCCTCACCTGTACCGACTCCGAAGAAAGAGCTTTAGCCATGGCAATGGTCATCATGGGCGCCAACGCAGCGGGCATCTACGGAGGTCAAATATACAGAGCAGACGATCGTCCAAGATATCGACGGGCTTTCAACGTCAGCATCGCTGTTTTGGCGGTCGGGTTAGCTCTGGCAGTGATAAGATTCTTGGACGACAAGCTCAGAAGGAAGAAGGTCAAGGATCAAGCACCAGAATCGGATACTGGGTCTGAGACATACTCTGATGGTGTCCTCAAGGCAGCTGTTCCAGCTGATGAACAACCACAGCCCATCGCATTGAGCGGGCGTAGGGTTTCGTTGTCGAAGGCGGACATCTGATTAAATGATGTGAGACGGTGATGTTCGTATTACAATATAGTTGAATTTGAAACGAATTGTATTCTGGGTTGATGATTTGGCGAGATCGTTAAGCACAAACGAGCATGGTACTTGGCTTTGGGCGTTCACGTTTTCCAATTTCACTCATATACCACCACACTCTCAATCGAACCGACCCAAAACTTCAGCCGTTATATCTCATATGTATCAGATAGTAACCTACCGATGGTAAGTCAAATAACATGCTTTTTTGAAGAGGTATGAGCCATTTAGTTCAAAAGATTGCAGTTGGGCATACAACCATGTCCCTGCTTCGCGTGCTTTGCATAAAAGCCCAGTCATCCCTCGGCCGAATTTATGCAAGCCCGAGCATTTCCTTGACAATAGAAACTCGGCCGGGCTCTAGCGACCGCAGGAGAACATTTCAATTGCGAGTTCGGACTCCCTTCTCTTCTTCTTCTCTTTCTCTCTCGATGCCCAAAAAATGCAACATGCGTGGATGAAAATGGATGATGTGTTGTTGCTTGGGCTTGCACAGCTCGATCAAGCAAATGCAAGCTTCGACGCCATGACATAAACAACACTTTTTGCTTAACGACAACCAACAGGCCCTGGAGACTCGCCCTGGAGGAAGCTCGGCGTTGCTGAATCACAGCTCAAACTGCTGGAGCCGCACATTCTCGTGTCCTTGGAGCTTGGTGCGCGACTCATCTGGTCTCTTGGATCTAGGCTTGCAAACAGATGTGGATAACTGCAGTGAACACGAGAACAGCGTTGCAACAAGTCTTGGAAGCGCGGTAGCCGTCAGGATTCTATCTCGCGCCGACGGCCAACCCACAGCACTCTGCGTTCGGGAAGCGCATACATACGAAACTGATCCCGACTACGCGACCCAAGTAAAATTCCGATCTGACCACTGGCTCACGGTCGTTCCGGCTAATACTTCTTCCACGAAATTGCGCTGCCAACGTGATGGCATGTCGCCAACTTTTCCCATCGTATATCGGTCACAGGATTATTGATTCGAGCTCGCGATAGCACGAGGCACGGACGACCAGTCAGGACACATGGATTGATTGACGGTACCGCCTTTCGTGACAATCAGCCATATTATTCAAAGCCATATGCGCCAAACTTGCTCGACTGTACTATCGAGAGTCATTCATCTGCCTGTAGCTGCATCGCTCGCTTGGAAATCTCTGAACCTCGCTGGAACAAGCAGGCTCGTCAAAAAGCATTGTAACAGGTAGGAAGTTGACCTTCTGCATGTGAGAGATTGAGAGTACAGCCCAGCGGAGCAGCAGCCTTTCAAACAACATTTTGCGAACGATATACGGGCCGTTGGCTAGGTCTGTCTTTGCATCAGAAATCTTTGGCGATGCTTGCAAGCCATCTCGAATCACAAGAATCGAGGAGCACAACTCCGTATCCACCTCAGAGGAAACAATTTGGGATAATGCTCATACGGATGTCAAATCGGATGTGGAGCGAAAGTTTCATCTCAGCCACGCTGCGCCAGCCGCTGACAAGTCGCCCGAACTGGTCCGACAGGTCCAATCAAATCACCTGCCGAAGCCGATCGTGGAAGCTACGATCCTGTCTGTGGAGTGGTTTTGCGGGGTATTCCCGGACAGGAACAGCTGCTTTACTGCACCCAAGAGCACTCTTCAAGGATGTCTGGCTTGTCTTGTGGTTTGTCGAAGGAAGACTCGAGGCTCCTGATGAGTCTCCCACAATAATCGCGCAATTTGCTGACAAAAACCGGACCATTTCTCGGAGCATTGAAAACACTGGCGGGAGCGGCAGACCTAAAACGGTAAAGCGCTGAAGAGGGTCCTCCTTTAGCCTAACCAAGCAACAAAAGCATATCTAATCATCTGCTCATCAAGCACACAAGGGGTCGCCAAGCGAATTAGACCGAGCTCCGAACCCAGCTTGCTGGCAGGCCGCAGCACTAGCCTGGTGATTTTTTGACCTTTGATCAACAGCCCTGCGGCCACTAGGGTCTTGCGTTTGCATTCACTTCTGTTTGCTTGCAAGACCTTCTTGCCTTGCAGTGTTCGCCTTCAACAATGGATGAACAGAGCATTAGATCGTCGCAGCGTGTATCTCGATCGTGTGTCGAGTGCAGCCGCAGGAAAATCAAATGCGACAAGAAGATTCCGTGCAAGCCATGTGTGCGACGGAATCTTGCTCACGAGTGCCAGCGGCCTATCACCCGCGTCCGAGGCATGCTTACAGTGTACGTCCAGGCTTCAACACAATGTCGTGGAACTGTGTAGTGTATTCGAACATCAACTGACCAAGTCAGGGCGAGCACCGTGGATCGCATGTCGGCAGACACCGAAGACAACACAGTCGACGAACTACTCAAAGAACGCTGTGCTTTACAAGCCCAAATCGCAGAACTGGAAACAGCCTTGGCCCTCTCCAAACCTTGTGGACACACTCATGGCACCAAACCCGAGTTGCACCGTCAGGGACAAACGCCGATAGCCGCTTTCGAAGACCTCGTACCTGCCCTTGAACAATTCGATTTACAAGTTTCGCACGACTCGGACCCTATCGCCATGTCGGAAAAAGATATGGCCGACCGTCTTTACGAACCCTCAACCGACCCTATCTTCCTCCTGCTGCCTTCAAGAGATATCAGCGAACAGCTAGTGACATTCTCACTGCGTAGCCTGGGCTGGCTGCATGGTGCCGTGCACGCACCGGAGTTTATCGCAGAACATGAAGGATTTTGGAATGGGATACACAGCGGCGTCGCTTTAGATATCAAAGATCGGCCGTGGCTTGCCTTATACTTCGCTCTTTTGGCAACCGGTCTCCTCTACCTCGATCCAGAAGAAGTACCTGCCATATCCGATCTGCCACAGCTAAATCTTCATCAATACCAGCAACACGACGAGATGAGATATGCCGTCCACACGTCGCGCCTCTGGTACGAAGTCGCGCTGAAGGAGGTTGAACGTTATGGATGCTCTGGCGCACCTTCCCTAAGGATTGTACAAGCCTTGTCGGTAATGACTCTTTGTCACTCCAACTTTGGCGAACCCCAAAGAGAATGGCTATTCACTGGATGGGCAGCAAGCATGGCGCGTTGTCTTGATATGCACCGCCTGGGTAGTGAAGTAGCTCACTCCCGAAGCGTGGCAATCAGGCCTGAATGGTCGACTTTCGAGAAGCGCGAATTGGGGCGTCGTGTGTGGTGGACGTATGTCATTCGAGACTGGTATGTGGAGAGACTCATCTCTAAATCTTGAGAGACTAAAGCTAACTCCAACCAGGCTAGGCAGTTGGTCTCGTCCACCGTCAATCACACCAGCTAGTTTTTGCTGTAAATTCTCGACCGAAAACACGCACAATCACGACGCGATCCTCGAACTCCCTACGCACACATCCAGCCCGTCACCACTTGTCTACCAATCCGTAATGTGTCGTTTGTCTTACATCTTCTACATCTACATCAAAGTCAACACACATCAAAACGCTTCCAAGTTCATCAAAGCACTGGAAGAAGTCGAGATTGTCAAGCGAAACCTACCTCTGCATTTGTCAACAAAATTCCCTGCAAATATCGACGACGAAGAATGGGAAGCCACTCACCCCTGGATCACCTTCCAGCGATATCTCATCAACCACGCTATCGATTTCATGATGCTCAGTATCGCACGTACTCTGGCAATGGGCAATATCGGCAGTGAATCGAATCGTTACCGCGACGCGGCCATGGCATCAGCCACGAGTATCATCAACAGCTACTTGTCACCAGTCGCGAGAGTATATAAGCTTGTCTGGACTGTCTCAGCCTCCACGGTTGCTGCCGCAATCTACACCTCACTCGATATCTTGATGAACCCACAAGATTACACACCTCAAAAGAGACAGGAGCATATTGGCTTGCTTAACCGAGTTATCCAAGAACTTGGCAAGTATACACATGTTGCCATTCACGCCGCAAAGGGTTCAGCCTCGATCCAGAAACTCGTAACTCGCCTGGAGCAAAACTTTTCCATGTCGCATCTCTCTGTGCACGCTATTCTTCGCCATCTCACAACTCAAGAAATGCCATCGACCACATCTGGAGGTGTTGCGGACGGCTACGTACTGCCAGCTCAGAATATGCCAGTGCCTGTGGATGGTGGTTGGCATGAGATCATGGTCGGACATGATATGAGTATACCACAGATGGATCAAGGCCATATTGATGGCTTGTTGGGTCCCTCGGACACTTGGGATAGCTTCATGGAGTTTCCAGCATTCCAGGCTCAACATCAAAACCAACCCCAACACCAGCCTCAACATCAAAATCAACACCAAACTCAACACCAACATCAACACTATGAGGAGTGAACGAATTGCACATAATCATCTTCGTCGCATATATTATCAAGCATCCCTTGTATGGCAACTCAGATCGCCTGACCTGTGGCACATCACGATGAGCTACGTTCTTCTTGGCTTCGAATGAGGTTTCTGGTTGGGCGGTCCATTTTGCAACCAACTGCAACCATACAGTTTTGACCGCAATGGGTCTCGGAAGTCGCACAGCCGACTTCGAGCACAACCCTCAAGCCTCGCGTATCACAGTCGCAGCTTGGACCACTGTCATCGAGACGGCACACTCCCACTGCAAGAAAGCTTAGTGCGAGGACTGGAATTCGCAACGGCCTCCCTGCGCAACGACAATTGAGGTGCCGTTTGTCTGTCTGATGCTGCTGCTGGTGGAACCGCCCAAATGGATACTTGGACGCTCATCGTCAATCTACACGTTACAAAGGTCGAGGCCTGTACAGCTTGCAAGGGATTGTCGATTCTCGAATGACTGCTGAAAGCAGCCAGACAATCAGAAGATCTGTCTGTCGAGAAGACAGCATATTTGAAGGCGTCCTCAGCTAGTGCTCACTCGATATGAGTATGTATTTTACTGCTTCCTGAAACTGAGCGCCGAGGCTCTCAGGCCATATCATAATCGATTGAGGGCTGTATAGTGAACATTCAGGTCACGCATAGGAAATGGTTTGAATGGAAAACGCATAGATACCCCAAGAATTAGCAATCTTTCACGACTTCAAAACCTCACAAGATTAGTGACAATGAATATGCCTATGCTGTGTGGATGAAGCTTACCAAAAGCAATGCACAACTCGGTCTCGTGCAGATTCGAGCCGAGGTCTGACGCGTGCCGCTGCACCTGCAATTCTGCGCATCCAGCCGCTCTTTCTTTCTTCAACCTCGCGCCGACTCAATCCAAGTTCTCTGAATCAGCCGCCATGCACCTTTCTGTTGCCATAGCATGTCGTCAATATTTACTCATCTTGAAGAGGGGAACATGCTGCAGTCCCCGCACTTTTACGACGAAGAATATGGAGAATCGAGAGGGGTCCCCTTGCGAATCCACTTTAGCCTGTTCTACCATGATGCATAACTGATCGCTTTCATCAACCTCCCCAATATGGCAGGAGGAGACATCATGCCCAGGACACCTACAGATCTGATCATAGGATAAATAACACGCGATCTGCTCTGGGACGGAATCTTCAATCACCTCACGGAAAAAATGCTCAGTTCATACAGCAAGATGAAGGCCATTTCTCTATTCGTCGCTGCCAGTCTGGCTGGGATCGGCTTCTCTCAGCCTGCCAAACAAAAGAACTCTACCATTTACAATCCAATTCTTCCTGGTTTCCACCCTGATCCAAGCTGCGTCTTTGTCAAGGAATGGGATAACACTTTCTTTTGCGCTTCGAGCACGTTTCTCGCCTTTCCCGGCATACCCATCTACGCAAGCAAGGATCTCCAGAACTGGAGACTTATTGGTCATGCCTTCAACAGACCCGAGCAATTACCAGCTTTCGGTAACATTACCGGACAGCAACAGGGTTGGTATGCACCAACTCTAAGGTACCACAACAGTCGCTTCTGGATCATCAACTCTTGTGTGGGCGCCGATACAGGCTACTGGAGTACCAGTGACCCATACAACAACTCTGCATGGACGAATGTTACTCCAACTAACATTCCTGGCTACGATCCCGACCTTTTCTGGGACACCGACGGCACAATCTACTCTGCATTCGCAAAGACTGTGCTGAGCGACCCCTTCACTACTGAGATTCACCAAGTCAATATCAGTATGCCCTCTGGTAACACCACGCCCGATCGCTTCTTGTGGAACGGCACTGCAGTACAACCCCCTGAGGGTCCTCACATGATGATCAAAGATGGCTATCACTACCTGCTCTTGGCTGAAGGTGGTACAGCTCAAGAACATCAAGTCACGATTGGAAGGGGCAAGTCTGCGCAAGGTCCTTTCGAGAGCGATCCCGCAAACCCTATCCTCACAGCATACAACACGACTGAATACTTCCAGACGGTCGGTCATGCGGATCTATTCCAAGATGCCAATGGCCAGTGGTGGGGTGTCGCTCTCTCTACCCGTTCTGGTCCAGAGTATGAAACTTGGCCGATGGGTAGAGAGACTGTCCTGTATCCTGCCAAGTGGGAGAAGGGACAATGGCCGGTCCTGGGAGGCCCTATCAAAGGTAAGATGGAAGCACCTTTGCCTCCGGTCAACAAGAACATTCGCGGCTCTGGTGCCTTTGTGAGAGATCCCGACTACTATAAGTTCCCTCCTGGCTCTTCCATACCGTCTCACTTCTCCTACTGGCGCTTCCCGCAGACTCAAAACTACGCCGTCTCGCCCAAAGGTCACGCGAACACTTTGAGATTGCTACCCTCCCGTGCAAATTTGACCGGCGATGCAGCCTTTGTTCCCACCGATGGCATCACATTCATCGGTCGCCGACAAACTGATACCCTGTTCACGTACAATGTCAATGTGGATTATGCACCCTCAGAAATCGGAGAAGAATCAGGTGTTACACTTTTCCTCACGCAAAGCTACCACGCTGATCTCGGCATCGTCCGTCTGAACAAGACTGGAACTTACCTTCGCTTCCGTGCTGAAGGTCCTGATGCACCAAAGGAGACTGTAGTATCCATCCCCCAAAAGTGGTGCGACCAAGGCATGCAGCTGCAGATCCAAGCCTACAACATCACGCATTTCAGCTTCTCTGCTGGACCAAAAGGCGGACAGATCAAGCAGATTGCTACTATTCCTGCCACGCTTGTGTCCAATGGATTCACTGGTAAGTGGTTCCCCTTTCCTGACTCTCTGGCCAAGTCTGCTAACATGAAGCAGGTTCTTTTGTTGGCGTGTATGCGACCAATAATGGCAATGTCAAAGGAAAGACTCCTTCGTACATTAGCAATTGGGTGTATCAGGGCCAGGGCCAGTATATTGGCAACGGAGAGTTCTATCCGAGCAATGGTCAGAAGTCAGGAGCAGAATTCTGATTTGGTGAGGCATGTCATCTCAACGCGTCAGACATGTAAGTTTGAAGGAGAGCTTGTCGGTATATGATATCTCAATAGGCAAAGTTCATTTTCTGCAAGAAAGTTCATGTCAAAGCCCGAGATCGACACGACTTCGGAAGTCGATCGTCGCATAGGCTAAATTGAGACGGCCAAATACCTCCATCAGATCTACATCCCCACATCATCGAAGAACAATGTGTGGTGGTGCCGTCTTCCGTATATCATCACCCCGCATTCGCTATGATACATATAATGTGATAACAGGTTCGTGGATGTGAGCTAGAGGACCTACAACCACCACGTCACCATGCAACTTCTTCCACTTTTTGCAGTCTTCGGGCTGGCTCTTGCAGAGACTGGCCTTGATGGCTGGCTACGATACGCTCCATTACCGCCTTCAATATCATGGCCATCCATTCCAAAGAACATTGTCGTCCTCAACACCACCAAATCAAGTCCTGTGTTCACAGCAGGTCAAGAGCTACAACGCGGTATCCAAAGCATACTTGGCCAAGGCTGTCACCTCTCAAGCAACAAGCACGACGAATCAATCATCGTGGGCACACTTGATGCGTATGTCGCTGCTTACGGCAAGCTCAATGAGCCTGTCAATCTCAAGGAAGACGGCTTTTGGCTCAGCACGGGAAGCAAAACTGTGATCTTGGGACAAAACGAAAGAGGCGCACTCTACGGAGCCTTTCAGTACTTGTCTATGCTAGCGCAAGCAAACTTCTCTTCTGTTGCATATGCGTCAAACCCGGATGCACCGATTCGTTGGGTGAACCAATGGGATAATTTGGATGGTAGCATCGAACGTGGTTTTGGCGGCGCTTCCATCTTCTTTGCAAACGGTACGATTGTCAATGATCTGACTCGAGCGTCAGAGTATGCACGCCTTCTTGCCTCGGTCGGTATCAACGCCGTCGTTGTCAACAACGTCAATGCCAATGCTTCCCTCCTTTCACCACAAAATATCGACGGCCTTGGAAGAGTTGCGGATACTATGCGCCCGTACGGTGTTCAGATTGGCATTTCTCTATACTTCGCCTCTCCCCAATCCGGGATCCAAGGGCAAGCAAATCTCACCACATTTGATCCTCTCGACCCTAGCGTCGTCACCTGGTGGTCAAACATCACCGAGCAGATCTATGAGCGAGTTCCGGACATGGCTGGATACCTCGTTAAGGCCAATTCTGAAGGTCAGCCAGGACCTCTGACATACAACCGCACTCTAGCCGAAGGAGCGAACCTTTTCGCCAAAGCTCTGCAACCGCATGGCGGTATCGTCATGTTTAGGGCGTTTGTGTACAATCAGCTCAATGAGTCTGTGTGGACAGCCGATCGTGCAAATGCTGCTGTCGACTTTTTCAAACCTTTGGACGGCAAGTTTGATGATAATGTCGTCGTCCAAATCAAGTATGGACCCATTGATTTCCAAGTCAGGGAACCTGCATCGCCGCTCTTTGCGAACTTGTTCCATACGAGCACGGCGATTGAACTGCAAGTCTCACAGGAGTACCTGGGTCAGCAAACTCATCTGGTATACCTTCCACCATTGTGGGATACTATACTAGGCTTCGACATGCGTGTTGACAATCAGTCATCACTCGTTCGTGATATCATCTCTGGACGCACATTCGATCGCCCATTGGGTGGCTATGCAGCAGTGGTGAACGTTGGCACCAATCAAACCTGGCTGGGAAGTCAGCTTTCGATGTCGAACTTTTATGCTTATGGTCGTCTTGCTTGGAATCCTGCTGAAGACACCACAAAGATCCACGAGGACTGGACTCGTCTGACATTCGGCCTTGACCCGCAACTAGTCAACACGATCACCAACATGGCGCTCGAATCCTGGCCAGCCTATGAGAACTACAGCGGGAATCTTGGAACCCAAACACTGACCGACATCTTGTACACTCACTTCGGGCCAAACCCTCAGTCGCAAGACAACAATGGTTGGGGTCAGTGGACTCGAGCAGATCATAACACAATCGGCATGGACAGGACTGTAGCCAACGGCACAGGATACGCTGGTACATACCCTTCAGAGGTCGCCGCAATGTACGAAAACATCGAAACTACGCCCGATAATCTGCTCCTATGGTTCCATCATGTCAATTACACTCAAAAGCTCAAGTCAGGCAAGACAGTGATCCAGCATTTCTACGATGCACATTACGCTGGAGCAGAAACAGCGCAGACATTCGCTCAGCAATGGCAGTCCCTGGCAAGCAAGATTGACAACCAGCGCTTCAATGAACAGTTGTATCGTCTCAAGTACCAAGCTGGTCATTCGCTCGTCTGGAGAGATGCGATCTGTAACTTCTACCACAATCTCTCAGGCATCGCCGATGACCACAATCGTGTCGGTAATCATCCATGGCGCATGGAAGCCGAGAGCATGACTTTGAATGGCTACAAGCCATACACCGTCAGCCCCTTTGAGACAGCATCAGACTACCACGCAGTGATTACCAACGACAACACCACGACAGGCAGCGTATCTACTACACTCCAATTTCCTTCTGGCACTTACGACGTAGGCGTCAATTTCTACGACTTGTATGGTGGGAAGTCAAAGTATGAGATGTTGATCAACAACAAGACTGTTGCTAGATGGACTGGTGATAGTGAGGATTACCTTGGTCACACACCTTCCATTTATCTGGATGGACACTCGGCGAGGAGAATGACGTTCAACGATATTGTGGTGGAGGAAGGCGATATGTTTGAGATTGTGGGTACGCCTAATGGCATTGAGCCAGCTCCGTTGGATTATGTTGTCTTCTTGCCGAAAGGAGTTCTTGATTGATGGAGGTTGTGCAAAAGAATTCGGTTATTCCGGAAGGAGCAACGAGGATATAAAAATGTCAATCTGTGGCCAACTCCACCTTATATGAGCGAAAGTTGACTTAGCTCGTACATGCCATATAAGCTTTAGGTTGCTTTGCTGGAACTACAATTATTCGGCAGCGAAAGGTGAGCTAAGTTGCGGGTGGTCGAAGCTGTCGGACGGTGGTTGAGGAAGGAGCTCTCTCGAGAGAAACCTTCCTGGGCCATCGCAGTTGCCTTTGCATCGCTACAGCACTTTCCCCGCCACATCTCCTGCTTCTCCACCCCTCTCTTAAACCAAACCCTCGAGTCTATGTGTGCATCCTCTCTCTATCAGCCGTATCCTGCCTCTGTCGAAAACAGGATGAAACCGGCATCAGCCAATCTGCTGATAGCGCAAGACTACTCCGATGATGCAGAATCTCCCGAGGAAAACGCTGAACCTCAACCACGCCGCAGGATTACGAGATCGAAGGAAAAGGCAAATGAGCTCAATGTACCAAAGCAAAAGTCCGCACCGACCTCGAAGCCCGCCACCAAACGCACTTGTAAAAGACCGGCGGTGAACAGTCCGATTGACGAGGATGACTCTCCAGAAGATGAGCTTCCGGAAGTAGTTCAAGATGCCGATGATGACGAAGAGGGCTGTGAAGACAGCGATCAATTCTGCAACTCTGAGGCCGTATCTGAGAGCGAGCAGGTCCGCCAGCGACCAGAAAAGTCTGGAAAGCAAGAAAGGTCGAGCAAACCACGCTCGAATCTTGCTAAAAAGGACAAATATGGCAACAGGATCTGGAAGGCCATGTTCTTCGGATACAAAGAAGACCCTGTCGCCCTCGGTTCTCTCACCGCCTCGATCAACTCGACCATAGACAAGACGAATTGTGCTAAGAACTCCGAGGCACGATTGCTTTTCAGCACCACAAGACGCATCGCTCGCGCGAAGAAGTTCTCGCGTAGTACTGCTCTGGGCGGAGACTTGTTCTGCCCATCTATGGCGACTATGTATTCGAACATGCATGCACAGGATCAAGTGGATGCGATACTGAAGCCTATGACTCTGGCGCAGAGAGCTATCTGTGGCGTACCCCTTAAGACTGGCCACGAGCTACTCTATCTCCCTGGACAAATGAGCCAGGCCGACCTCAAGGACATGAGGTGTGGGCTCTCTCAATCGTGTAGGCTAAAGAGGTAGCGAGTAAAGCAATGCAGTGGTGTTTGGTAAAGGATGGAAAGTTTCGTGAGATGAAGGGGTAAGGGGTACATGCTGAGATCTGTGGGTCTCTCGAGTATGCTAGAGACTAGTGTATTTGCGCTGTAGAAATACACAGTATTGTTGGAGACAGAGCGGTATCCATAGAGAGAGATCGAATCACAGGCTCTCCATGGCCGTACCCATGCTTGTAGATACATTGTGCTTTTTGATAGTATAGACATCCTCAACTGGTCACTGTGGGAGAGAACACGTCGGTACATTGGCCTTCCAACGACACGATGCGCTTTGCAGGTATTTTGCTGTGACCTGCGAAGAATAGTGGGCGAAGATGCATGGTGTAACGGTGCTCAGTCATCGTTCGAATATGGTGACCATCTAAGTCTCTGGGCTCCACACGGCCTTGCTCGATGTTGTCCTTCATGTTGTCGTACTGTTTGAAATGCTCGTATACGCCTTTGATTGATGTGCCAGATCCGGAATATACCCAGATAACTCGTCTTTGTCGGTCGATCAAAATCATGAGGTAATAGCTCAGTGCGCGCAGCGTGCAAGACGAACTTGAGAGCCTTCAGCTGTCGGTCGAGGAGACACAGGACTGGATGAGTCTTGTTGAGGGCTTCTCGAAGCTGATGGAAGCGCGCCAGCACAACATGTTCCATCTACCACTCGGTTATGAGGCCTGCAAATGCTGCGGAGGAGGGGAAGTCAAAGTTCGTGTTGCCCTCAACCTCAGCCACAGCGTCCGCATGAGGTGCAACGCCAACGGCGAACCCTCAATTTGACGACATTCTCTCCGTGTGCAAAGATATGCCACATGCACAGCTATCAGATTGCACAGTTCCTTCAATGGATAGAAATCGTCGACCGAGAGTCGTGTTATTATGGTCTCTCTCTGGACTTTGCTATCGTCTGGAAATAACTATGTATCTTAATGGCTTGCGACATCAGTGTATTATGGAGAGCAGGATGAGAGCGACAGAACTCAGCACATGTACGTACATGTATATTGCTTGTGACACCGCAACCGAGAGAACGACAATGCCGATAATGCTCAGACATTGCGCTGGGACAGGGATGTAGGTTGTGACTTGTGTTGCCTTGGAGGCGCCAGGATATTATATGCATTCCATGTTTGAGGTCACCGCTTCCAAGTCGCTAGTGTTCCCGGTCCGCTTCAGCCGTCAGGCTGAGAACCATCTATTTCTGTTTCATTGAGTAAAGGACCG
Organism: Aureobasidium sp. EXF-12298; assembly: GCA_024195555.1. NCBI lineage: Eukaryota > Fungi > Ascomycota > Dothideomycetes > Dothideales > Saccotheciaceae > Aureobasidium > Aureobasidium sp. EXF-12298. The sequence continues at coordinate 26,565 of SWBJ01000219.1, read as the reverse complement.
AATCTTTGCTGTGGGGCAGCCGCCTGTTGGCGCTCATACATGTGGTAGGTGACAGCAAGATTGACAAAGACTTACAAGCAACGAATCTTGCCATAAATTCAATACAAACTACCTTGATTCACGTGTAATTCATGCTCACCGACAGATGACTGCCGGTTCGTGTTAGCCCACATCCAACTTCTGCTTGTTCCAACAGTTTGTCTAATTGCGCAGCTTTGACTCCACTGCTGGCATTGTGTTGGCCCAGAGAATGAGTCTCCCAATGGAGTGTCTGGGCCTTGTCGTGCTCTGTAACCCTCCCTTCGCTTGTGAATATTGTCGCAAGGAAACGAGCGGGCGGAAATGTCAAGACCATATGCAATAACAAGCAAAGTGTTTGTTGTATTGGGAAGTTTGGCTGCGTCGGCGAGGTTTTGTTAGAGATCGTGCCAAGAGCTGTTGAGAACAAAGCGTCACTGTGACCAAGATTTTTGGCGCTCTCGTCTCGTTCCCGTCGGATACCAAAAGAGTAAACATCCGACGCAGTCCCGAGCATCCGATAGCTCCACTCAATCTGGCAACTACAGCTCCTGGATGTTGCTTGGTAATCCTCACTCTAGCTAGTGAACTTCGTACATGTATCTGACACACCCTGAAATACTCATATAGAACCCGTATCAGCACTTCATATCCTTCGAATTTATCACTCACGACAGCTTTCACGACATAGCAATCAACAGATATTAACATGGCACCCATAGGCGTCGGAATCATCGGCCTCTCCGCCCCTGGAGCATGGTCATGGGGAGTAAGCGCCCATCTCCCATATCTCAAAGACTCCACGAAATACACAATCACTGGCATCTGTAACTCATCTGCTGAGTCTTCGCAAAGGGCAGTCGACGGCCACGGACTTAAAGATGCCAAAGCATATGGCTCTGTCGCAGACATGGCAGCTAGCTCCGACGTCGATCTAGTCGTCTGTTGTGTTCGCGTCGATCGTCACTACGAAGCCATCAAGCCTGCTCTTGAAGCTGGGAAGGACTGTTTCGTGGAGTGGCCGCTGGCTTCCAACTCCGAACAAGCCACGGAATTGTTACAGCTTGCTGAACGCAAAGGTGTCAAAACTATGATTGGTCTGCAAGGTCAGATGAGTCCCGTCATCAGTCGCGTCAAGCAAATCATCGAGAAGGACAAATCCATCGGTCGTGTTGTCAGTTCTCAGATCAATTTCGCAGGCATGCTAGGCGGCAGAGACTCTAACGAAGCCATCGAATATCTGAACTCTGCTGAGATCGGCGGTAACATGTTGGTCATTCCCTTTGGACACTTGTACGACGCTGTGAGCTACGCTCTTGGTGAACTCCAGGATGTTTCTTCAACGCTGTCTATCCAGCATCCGGATGTTCCGATCAAATCTACCGATGGCTCACAAGTGTTGAGAACGATCAAACGCACAGCCGCCGATCACATTACCATGTCTGGTCTTCTCGCTAACGGAGCACATTCTTCGGCGGTGGTTACTGGTGGTCAGCCACTGCTAGATGAGCCAGCTCTGCTATGGAGGATCGAGGGCGACAAAGGTGTCATTGAAGTTCGTGGCAAGGAGAGTTTCGCTCTTAGTATGTCTCTGGACGTCAAGATCAGAACGCAACTGTTCGAGACCGGCGAGGTTAAAGAAATTGAGTTTACTGAGGACAAGCCAGGACCACCAGGTAACGTCGGACGCCTGTATGATGCATTTGCTGATGGTCAATACTACCCTGATTGGAAGTGGGCTGTCAAGCGCCATGCTTGGGTAGACGCGCTCTATGAATCAAGCGAAACAGGCAAGCGTGTATCTTACGTCTGATTTCTACGATGCGCCAAGGCTTCCAGGAATATAGGCACTCGAAAATGGTTCTCATAAGGTCAACCCAAAGTTAGTAATTTCGATGTTCCAGTTCTGCTATTAAACATGCTCGGCCCGTCAACAATTATGCGGAGATCTATCTGCACCCAATGATCACAGAATAGCAGATAACTCGATCAATCATACTCGGGGCAAACCATCTAGAGGTTACCGAGATCACCGTTATAAGTGCTGCCACAAGCAACAATACCAGTGCAATTGGTACCCTTGCGTGCCATGATGAGCTCCTCCCAATAACTCACACCTTCGGCACGAACAGTGTCAGGGAAAGAGCTTGACGTAGTGTTCTGCTGGAAGTAATAGTACTCAGGCTCATCTGCGTCAACAGGAACCCAAGGCTTCGCGGGCACTAAACTTGTTGTTAGCAAAAAGGATTATTGTATGGAAGAGGAAAGATCAACTTACCGCCGAGATGCATGTTTGGGTCACCATAGTTGACAAAGCTGATCCACATACGGCACATTTGCTTGGCCAGAACAAGAAGTGACTCGCGCTCTGGTCCACCTAATGGGTTCGGGCCACCGTTTTGAGGGTAGCCAAGACCTTCTGTGTTGTAGAAGACGAAGGCTACTTCTTGGAAATGAACTGCTCCTGCGAGGTAGGAGAGGCCATTGACAATGGCATCGAAAATGCTGTGAACAAAGATAAGAACATATCCTTGGAATGACTTGCTCGAGGACTTACTAAGTGTAGGACTTTGCACCATGTCTTGCCCACCAGTGTGCTGTCAGACGTCTTGCGGCATTCATACTCATATCCTGAGCGATAGCAGAACTACGCTTGTATTGGAGTCCAATGGTAGAGTTTGGTCGACCATATAGAGTATCCGGCACACCAATAGCTGGGATATCGGGATACAAGATGGCAATATCGTGAGCTGTAGCGTTGTCATAGCCGGAAGCCACAATGTAATTCATGATTTGTTGAGTTGTGTTGATCTGTCGAGGTCCAAATCCAACACCTTCAGCCTCGTTGACGCCGATGATGTATGGGACCTTGAGGAAGTCACCCTTAGCCAATGCTTGTGAGGCAGTTTGTGTGAGGAAGTCTCCATCGACAACAGGACCATAGCGAGCTGCTCTCGTAACGGTAGAATTGATGACCGCATTGAGCTGATCGACAGGTACTTTGCGCAGACATTCAAGTACAGAACCAGCGCCATTACATCCTGTAGCTCTGCTGATATTGGCAATAACAGGCTCCCAGTCATCAACATCAAAGTCAGGGCTGGGACCGACGGGAGCTCCTGACTCCGCAATAGCTCCATGGAAGAGGTGATCGTCCCTTCCGTTGTATGCCAACAGCTGTGCTCCAACACTAGTCCCGCCCGAGGATTCACCCTGGATGGTGACACGACCTGGATCACCTCCGAAGGCAGCGACATTCTCCTGAATCCATCTTAGGGCAAGTCGCTGATCTCTGAAACCGTTCATGGTGTTGCCTGACTCTTGGATCTCACGCCCATAGAGAAAGCCCCATGAAGATAGACGGTAGTTGATGCTGACAGCAATGATTGGCATCCCTGCTTCGACAGACTGCTGGACGATGAAAGATTGATTGTATCGATGATCTCCACTACCGCCCATCACAAGACCTCCGCCATGGATCCAGACAAGCACTGGAAGCTTTTCGCACGAACCGGCCGGCTTGATCACGTTGAGGGTCAAGCAATCTTCACTGACGTAGTTACCTTGACTCCAGGTGTCTTTGCCATAGCCAATGCATTCCGGGCTGTATTCAGTAGCGTTTTTGGTTCCAGACCAGGTGCTGTTGAGCGATTGAGGGATTCGGAAGCGTAGTTCGCCAACAGGAGGCTGACTGTATGGCATGCCCAGAAAGTTGTCTGTCCCGTATGCAGCTGCGTAGTAGCCTGTGTAGGTGCCATTTTTGACGTGTGCGGTAGGTACGGAACCTCCATTGTCAGGATGATGATTATCGTTTCTCTTGGTGACAGCTGCACATACAGCGTTGAAGAGCACGAAGCTGTTCGCAAGGACCTTGATGTTGACCATCTTCGAAGGATATTGCCTCTCGATTGAATTGAGTTTGTGCCACGAGCGAGAGCCTCATTTTTATAACCAATGGTTTTGACATGGGTACCTTCTCAAACGGCGACCCCGCCTTCCATCTGATGGTCTCGTGGGTATTTTTTCGCAGAGCTGCCCCGCTTCTGAGATGAGATATCCTTGATCTGTCCCGTGGTATAGCGGTAGTCAGGAGGGGCGAAAGCTTAGACACTATGTTCAGGTCAACTCACAGTGACTGCCGTCCTGCCATGTACGATTTACGACTGCATGACAGGGCGAGAGCGAGTCGTGCGGGCATCGGGGCCGAAAGAACCCCGCCATTTGTGTAACCCCGCAAACATTCTCTCCACATACAGATCAACAGAGTGCATATACCTCGGTGGAGATCTGTACAGATGTTGCCAGCCTGACGTATTGGGATCCGCGTCAGAAAGTCAAACGTATTTCCGGCTAAATGCCGTCGGCCGTCGTCGGCCGTACCTACTATGTGAGCAAGCTGTATGGCCGGCTGCCAGCACAATCCCACATAATGCTTCAAGGCGGGGACGAATAAGAGATGCGAAGGCTGGTGTTCGATATCATTGCGGAACTCGGCCACTTTGTAGTGTCACATCCTCCAGACATTTCCATAACGACCTCCTCCTCGATATATCCAGCGTTCTCGGATTGAGACGACATTTGATCGATTCTGAGCGAATTCGATGCGCTGTTCATTAACGTTGGAGGCTTGTGTCGGTCTCCAGTGTATTATTGATAAACGCAAGATTGCTCATGTCACTCTTGTTACTCTCGTAGAGTGCATCTCGCGATTGTCGTGGAGAGTCTGCCAATTTGTGCGCAGTGTTATACAGTCCGAGCTTTGAGATGCTTCAGCCTCTAAGACCTTCTGAGTTTTGGGCTTTCTATCGAGGTTCAAAAAACAGAAGAGCCGAATCCCAAGGATTTGAGCGACTCTGCGTAGTGTGCGCGTGAGAGTCTTCGAAGGTCGGAGATAAAGATCTGTCGCGAATGCTAAGTACGCTTTGCGACAGTCCGTTATAGAAGAAGACGATTCGGCCATTCTATTCGACAAAGGCCAGGCGAGAGGAGACGTGGAGTCCATGCCTAGTCTCAACATCCGGAACTACATGGAAGCCCTGTAGTGCAATACACACTACTCCGTTCCTCGACGAGCGATGCATCAGTTGAAGGAGGCATATAGTAGTAGGAACTTCCGAATGTGGGCTCATGATCCAGAGTTCTCGATAGAATCTCACTCGTATACACTCGGCGAGCTTCAAGTACGGCCGTCTAAGCATCGGCAGTAATTGTTCGACTTCATAAACTTCCTGGAGGTGATTGATGTTCGCGCCCAACTGATTCCTGCAGTAGTTCAGGGCGCAGTGGTTCCTATCATATCCAGTATAGTCGCCATGTCCAGGCGTTCATGTATGACACTCCATGTTGAACCTTGTGACGCTCCTTCGCTGAGGCTCTGAAGTACAAGCGCGTAATCGGGTTCATCCGTAAGTGGATTCTTGGTGATATGGCCAATGGTGTTATGTCAATGACCTCTCATCAAGGTCGTCAAATCAATCGATGTTGGATTGGCCGAAAGCATTGATGGCATAACGAGAAGATGGCATGGGCTAGATCTGCCACAATCAATCACTATGCTGAGAAGAGTGTCACCTGTCATTCCGTCTTCATTGACGCGGATGTCATGAAGTCGGATCCGTCATGTCCTTTCTCAAAGGAGTACAAAAATTCTGGCTCCGTGTCAAAAGAGGAAGGCATGTCGTCGAAGCGAACCTCGGCCGCTGCGAAACACCCGCAAAACCGGCCTTGGCGCGTTTCAAACCTTCTTCTGCAACACTTCTCCAGCCCTCGCTTCTCAACCGACACGGATTTTGACCACATGTGAACTTGCCCTCATATGTCGTGTGAGAAGGTCACGCTGGTCCCTATAGCATATACAACAATACGGCCGGATGCACACAACCCCTCGCAATAGTATGCGTTCTTCCACGAGTCACGAAAGAGAGAGGCTCGCCTCGGCTTTGTTTGCTTGACTAAAAGTCGACTCCTGCATACCGCGACGTCAAATCTGGAAACGTGCCCTTGATGATCAATACGAAACACGACTGTTTACACGATTAGGGCTTTGCGGAGAAGTATGTCTGCGGTCACGATGCGGAGAAGTACACACTACTGTGAGTTTCTGGACTTGCCCTTTCAATATTGTCTTTGCTTGCTGCGTCAGACATAGTGTATATATAGGCGTCGTCGCATCGCCATTGTATTCATGAGTTCCAAGCAACACCTTTCCTCTTATTAATCTTCCTTCTCTGAGCCATGAGACATTCTCTCTACCTCTCTCTGGCAGCCGCTGGAGGTGCCTTTGCACAGTCAACAGTCCCAGCGTATGGACAGTGTGGTGGTCAGGGCTACATTGGTTCTTCTGTCTGCGTCTCTGGTTTCCACTGTGACAAGGCAAACGACTACTACTCGCAGTGCGTGCCAGGTGCAGGATCCAGCGTTCCCACCACCATCAAGACGTCAACGTCAAAGGCGCCTGTCTTGTCTTCCTCCACGACTTTGGCGACCAAACCACCCGTCACCACGTCTAAGACAATTTCGACTTCTAAGATCGTGACCACCACCGCAGCAGCCACTGGTCCGATCCCAACAATCTCGGGTACAAAGTTCGTCATCGACGGCAAGCCTGGATACTATGCAGGCACAAACTCGTACTGGATTGGTTTCCTAGCCAACAATTCCGACATTGACCTCGTCATGCAACACCTTGCCAGCTCGGGATTGAAGATCCTCCGTGTGTGGGGTTTCAACGACGTAACCACAACTCCTACCGACGGAACTGTATACTTCCAGTCGTTCGCCAATGGAGAAGCAACTATCAACACTGGTGCCAATGGCCTTCAACGTCTGGATTATGTGGTCAAGAGTGCCGAAGCTCATGGTATCAAGTTGATCATCAACTTCGTGAACAACTGGACCGACTACGGTGGTATGGCAGCTTACTTTTCCTACGCTGGCATCACATCCAATACGCAATGGTACAACAGCACAAAGGCTCAAACTCAATACCAGAAGTACATCAAAGCAGTTGTATCACGCTACATCAACAGCCCGGCGATTTTTGCCTGGGAGCTTGCCAATGAGCCTCGCTGCACAGGCTGTGACCTTTCCACCCTCAAGACCTGGGTCATCAACACTTCGAAGTATATCAAGAGCATAGATGCCAAACACATGGTCACCACAGGTGAAGAAGGCTTCGGACCCATCGCTGGTGACGACGGCAGCTATCCCTACCAACTTTCAGCTGGTGGAAGCAACTTTACTGCAAATTGTGAAGTTCCCACTATCGATTTCTGCACTTACCACCTCTATCCCGAGTCTTGGTCTGTTACGCCAACCCTCGAATGGGGTACCCAATGGATTAAGGCGCATGCAAAAGCTTGTTCTGCGGTTGGAAAGCCATGCTTGCTTGAAGAGTTTGGAGCAAGCAACAACTGTACTATTGAAAGTAGTTGGCAAGCTACAGCATTGGCAGCTGCTGGTACTGGTGCAGATTTATTCTGGCAGTATGGGGACACGCTGAGCTATGGAAAGACATCTCAGGATGGCAACACTGCATACTACGGTGATGAGCTGTATACTTGCTTGGTTACCAACCACATCAAGGCAATTGATAGCTTGTAGATAGTGTTAGTTTCCTCTGTTTTTGCGGAGAGGAAAATCAGGAATTTCGCGAACTCGGGCTTGGTTTTGTTTCATTAAATTTGTTTGTCTATCATCTAGCAAGTCTCAACAAGCATTTGAAAGAATACAACAAGCTTCATTGCACGATTCAGGAAGCTCGAAAGTGATTCAAATAAAGGTTGAATCAGGGGGCGGCAGATCCGGATCTGATAAGATTCTATGTGGATACCGTCTGATTGGACTGGGTCGATTGCTACGTCACGACCCGATTGAAGCCGCCCATTTTCGCGTTGACCTTGGACTGGTTTGTTTCGAGAGCTCAACACAAGACATTGACTCGTCATCTCTACTCGACAGCCTTTGGATAGGCGTGTTCGATTTGTGTTTTCTCTTGTAATTCACTTTTATACTTGTTGTCTATCAGAATATAGCCTCTTTAGGCTCGGACCTTTCTCCTGGTCTCTCGTCGCATCATGCCCACGATGCAGCCGCTTCGTCAATTGGGCGGTCGCGCTGGGATGCAAATGCGCCGCTCCATCACTCAGGCATGCCGTTCGCAACAATTCACTCGCTCTCTGGCCAATGGTCCACTGCGTCGTGAAGTGCTGCACCGCATGCCAGCGCCCGCATCCCTCGCAAGACCCTCGATCATCCACCAACTCAACCACGTCCGTCGCCAAAGCACAAACACCGACCCTCCGCCGGGATCTCCTGCTGCCACTCCTGTACAAAGATCTCGTGTCCTTCGCTTCCTCTGGCGAGGCTTCACTATCCTCGGTATTTTCGTCGTCGTTTCTGGTGTCCTGGTCGTCGCTTTCTTCGCCTTCGATGCAACCACATACAAGGAAAATGCCGATACTGTCGATATTTCTGTCTCTGAACTCGCTCTGAACCCTAGAAGAGGCGGTCCCAAGAACCTGCCCATCGCTGAACATCTTCTTGATGACGACGAATCGCCTGAGAAGAAGGCTCAGAAGCACAAGCCCAAGCTGGTTATTCTCGGTACTGGTTGGGGTAGTGTTGCTCTCCTCAAGCAGCTCAACCCTGACGACTATCATGTCACTGTTGTCTCTCCGTCCAACTACTTCCTGTTCACACCTATGCTTCCCTCTGCCACTGTTGGTACCCTCGAATTGAGATCGCTTGTCGAGCCCGTTCGTAGAATCATTTCTCGCGTCAAGGGTCATTTCCTCAAGGCTACTGCTGAAGATGTTGAGTAAGTCGTTCTCGAAACACTGTTTATTCACACGCGCTAATTCATTCATAGCTTCTCCAACAAGCTCGTCGAAGTCTCCGCAATCAACCCCGATGGCTCCAAGCAAAACTTCTACCTCCCCTACGATAAGCTCATTGTCGGTGTCGGCTCCATGACCAACCCCCACGGTGTCAAGGGTCTCGAATACTGCAACTTCCTCAAGGATATCACCGATGCTCGTCTGATCCGCAACCAAATCGTCCGCAACCTCGAAACCGCTTCTCTTCCCTCTACATCTGATGAGGAAAGACGCCGTCTGCTCTCTTTCGTCGTTTGCGGAGGTGGTCCCACTGGTGTCGAGTTCGCTGCTGAATTGTTCGATATGCTCAACGAAGATCTTTGCAACTACTACCCTCGCATCCTGAGAAACGAAATCTCCGTCCACGTCATTCAAAGCAGAGGCCACATTCTCAACACCTACGATGAGACTCTTTCTAAATACGCCGAAGCTCGTTTCGCAAAAGACGCTGTCGATATTCTGACCAACTCGCGTGTCAAGGAGGTTCAAAAGGACAAGATTCTGTTTACCCAAAAGGACGAGAATGGCAAGACGGTCACCAAGGAGATTCCTATGGGCTTCTGCTTGTGGTCTACTGGTGTTGCTCAAACCGAATTCTCGAAGAAGCTGGCCGAAAAGCTTGGTGAAAACCAGACCAATCGTCACGCTCTTGAGACAGATACCCATCTTCGTCTTGTTGGTGCACCTCTTGGTGACGTCTATGCCATTGGTGATTGCTCAACTGTTCAGAACAACGTCTCGGATCACATTGTATCATTCCTGCGTACCGTCGCTTGGGAGAAGGGCAAGGACCCCGAGAAGATGCTTATCGGTTATGGTGACTGGAGAGGTGTTGCCAAGCGTGTTAAGCAACGCTTCCCTCAAGCCGCCGAGCACCTGAAGCGTCTGGACAAGCTTTTCGAACAGTACGACAAGGACAAGAGTGGTACCCTGGACTTCAGCGAACTACAAGAGCTTCTCAAGCAGATTGACGGCAAGATGACATCGCTGCCCGCCACAGCACAGCGTGCCAACCAGCAGGGTATCTATCTCGGTCGCAAGTTGAACAAGCTCGCACAAGCTGCGCCTGGTATGGCTTTGAACGAACTCGACTATGGCGATATCGACGATGCCGTCTACAAGACTTTCTCGTACACCAATATGGGTAGCTTGGCTTACGTCGGTAATGCTGCCATCTTCGACTTTGGCGGCATGAACTTTGCCGGTGGACTAGTAGCAGTGTACCTGTGGCGTGCAGTTTACTTTTCACAGAGTGTCAGTCTCCGTACTAGAATTCTTCTTGCCATGGATTGGACAAAGAGAGCACTTTTCGGAAGAGGTAAGCAAATGATGACATTATTGACATGCATGAATGATGAACTAACGAGCGAAACAGATCTCATGAACTTCTAGAGCAGACATATAGATAGCGTCAATGCTCATTTTAATTGATTACTTGTTTCCAGAATGCATATAGCTTTCCAGACTCCTTCTCACAGTCATTTTCAGATCAATCACTTGATTACACTCAACATCCCCAAAACACGCAGGATAACCCGCCTTCAGCTAAGATCATTGTATATATTTGCGGTGCACCCTAAGAAGTTTTCTCTACGGAGCCACCTGAATACGACACGTCAGCAAACCTCTCGTCAGCCCTGTGGGCATCACACATACCGTCCTCATTCCCAGCATCGTAGGGTTCGCCAGCTTCTCCCTCACCAAGTCTACCTGACACGGGCTCAATGCCTGATTGAGATGTGCCGGTTGCGGCGTTTTGAGGAGCTTCACCGCCTGCAATGTGACTGGGTTCGCCCTCTAAGTGTAGGAGTCAGGATTGTCTCTTTGAGAGTTCCAGATATGTACATGTTTGCGAACCTTTGTTTTGCTTGGGGATGTCGGACTTGAGGTAGCCTGCTGCAGCGTCTGCAGCGTTCTTGACGGAATCCATACTGATACTGGTTTGATCGTTCCTTGGTTAATTCGAGCCTGGTTAAAGTGTCTATCTGGCTATGTTCAGGTTATCTCGGTCTATCGGCAAAGGACGGCGCGAGTGGAGCTTGCCCCACCTTCCCCAATCTCGCCATCGCCGACGACTATTGCGATAGCAGAACACTCTTTCCTTTCTTCTCGAACCCGATTGCTGTTTATGTTTCACCTCTAGATCTGGACTTTGTCGTATGTTGTTCCGCCATCTCGCTCAACCACTAAGAACCACCTATTCTCTCGTCTCCTCGACACGCCCAACTCGCATCCCATACCCCGCATCCCACCACCACCTCCTCCGCACAATGTCGACAGCGATGAGCAAGCGCCTCGAAGGCAAGACCATCCTCATCACCGGCGCCTCGTCTGGCATCGGCAAAAGCACCGCTTTGGAATTCGCCCGCACCGCCCCCAAAAACCTCAAAATCATCATCACCGCACGCCGCCTGGAAGCCCTCGAGCAACTGAAATCGGACATTGAGAAAGAAGTGGGCTCCGGCGTCAAAGTCCTGCCCGTCAAACTCGACATCGCCAACCCTGCTGAAGTCCGCGAATTTGTTGGCAAGCTCCCCGAGGAGTACAAGGATATCAATGTTTTGGTGAATAATGCAGGCTTGGTTAAGGGTGTGGCTAAGGCACCGGAGATTGCTGAGGAAGATATGAATACCATGTTTGCTACAAACGTCACTGGACTTATCAACATGACTCAAGCTGTTTTGCCTGTTTTCCTGGCTCGCAGTGGTGAGTTACCGGGTACTGGAGACATTATCAATGTGGGCAGTATCGCTGGTCGCGAACCCTATCCTGGAGGTAGCATCTACTGTGCTACTAAAGCTGCTGTTCGCTCTTTCACCGATTCGTTGCGTAAAGAGTTGATTGCTACTCGCATCAGAGTTATGGAGATTGATCCTGGACAAGTCGAGACTGAGTTCTCAGTGGTGAGATTCTATGGCGACAAGAGCAAGGCTGATAAGGTGTACGAGGGCTGTGAACCATTGACTCCTGATGATATTGCAGAGGTTGTTGTGTTCGCGGCAGGTAGGAGGGAGAATGTTGTTGTGGCTGATACTTTGGTTTTCCCTAACCACCAGGTGAGTCCCTATTCTCCTTTCCTTTTTGCTTTTCGATCGCTGATTTCCGAAATCGAAAGGCCGCTGCTACGGTCATGCACAGAAAGACTTGAGGCAGAAAATGATCCGCGCGTTTCGTTTGGACTCTGACCCGTCTAACCCAAATCACAGGCTGGTGCTGGAGGAAGCAACTCGTACAAGCGCCCTCCTCAACCCAAAATCTAGATGTCATAGATACGACCTCCGAAAGAATCAAGACCGCGTTCAACTTCTGAATACCCTTTGAAACGTAGTGAAGCAATCACAAAAGTCGTTCATTCATGCCGCCTCTTCTTACTTTCACTTCACATCTAATCTTTCTTTTCCTTCCGCACAACATCCACCAACTCTGTTTCCATCCCATCAACCACCACCTTACAACGCCACGCCATTACATCCGACCAGAACGACGACATAGCTTTCCCCGAGCCCTTTACGTGTGTTAGAAGTCAGATCTAACTTTTCCACGACGTCAAGAAGCGCATCATAGCACTTTCAGGCGACGAGAACGATGCAGCAAAACTGGATGTTGCACTAAACGAGCTCTTTTGCGTTCTCTTCCACCGCTTTAAGGGTTTCTTGTCTGCCTACAGACGCTTTAACGGAGAGTATATCGGTCTGGTGGCTGGCATGGATCGTTTGCAAAACTTGGAAGACACCTACATTGATTATTATCGCGGCGACACGATAGGGTTTCTTAGACCATCTGCTCTGGTTGAATGTCAAGTTCGACAGCTTATCTACGACGTCAAAGAACTAGTTGCAAAACTCCCGAATATGGCAAGTATGGATGTTGAGGCTAAGCCGCAATTGATAGTCGACAAGACTGATGAGGAGCTACGAGCTCAGATCATGAATCTTGAGGATGAGTTGCGTCTGGAGAGATATGCCCATGAACGCACCAAGCAGTCGGTTGGTGAGTTTAAGCTCTGACTAAATCAGTCGACGACAAGATGCAAGTTCTCATCGATCAGTCCAAGAGCAAGTTATCAAATCGCTTCCGAGGGAAAGTCAGAAAGGCAAAACGCAAGATCAAGGTCATGCTGCGTCTCAACAAACAGAGGTTTTGGACTTGATCTTATCTGGATATAATTTCCTAGCCAACTCGGCGGTCTGCTCCCATTCTTGTACATAGTTCTCCTCCGTCCAAGTCTGAGTACTCTCGAGCATCAAGCAACTAAAACTGAAACTAGGTACCACAAAGTGATACTCTGATTCCAACGGCCAGCAAGAAACCACACCCTCTGCTGCTCGCAGTAAGTCATCCATACCTCTTAGCCAGGTATGTACAGTATTGACGTAGTCTCCGATACTTATGAAGTGACCTTCCTTGGCTACAAGCTCGAGACGCGGGCCGAGGCCAGCACGATCTTGACCACAGCAACGCTGGAGACAGTCATCGCTATCAAATCTCGGACACATAGGATCATTTTGGTCGGAGAAACCGTCTGGGTCTGCATGAGGCTCGTGAGCATCGATCCAATCGGATTGGTATTGGTCGAGCATGTCGACAGATATGGTCATGGATGAAACAGGTGGATGAGTAGCAGGTTTCTGATTGATGGGGTGCTCTATCGAATATGGCTCTTGAGGAGAATCTGCATTCTTAGCGTCTTGCAGAATGGAGATGCAGTCGTTTGGGTTGACGGAATTGAGAAACCAGTGGAAGCGGAGGAGGTCGAGAGAAGGGATGGCATGTGTGCCTTTTGCCGCAAGACACTCGAGACTTTGATACGGAGCTGTCATCGTGATACCGAAAAGACAGGGGAGGACTGACAAGACTGTGTTGATAACAGGCTGCGGAATATATAATTGTGTGCGCGGTTGTCACATGGGTCAGCCACGCAATATACCGGGTCTTGGCCAGCCATGTCGGCACTTAAGCAAGATTTATGGCACCGACTACAGCCAGCAGCAATATCTTCAAGCTCAAGAGCGTCTCCTCGTTAGTGAAATAGGAAGTGAAGCTTGTCATCCGCTGTTCGCGAGAGAGCTCTTTATTCAACTCCTATGTATGTACAAAAAGGGATTGCCTGAGGTGAGGACATCTTATCCAACAAGATCTTCCTAGGTAAGGTCATTTGAACCACTCTCACCGATGGGATATCTGTATTTCGTCTCTGCATATCATGAAAGTCCTAACCTGACCGGAAAAGACTTGATTAAGAAAAAGAGCAGCAAGGTTGAATGGGAGTTGAAAAAGACCGACAGGGTTGCGCTATAAGCACGGGGTTAACGGAAACAAGCGAAAAAACGTCACAGCTTTCACATGTCAATCAATCTTCCAGCTTGACATTTTCCTTCCATCAACGATCTTTTTCCATCATAACACAGACACAACATGGCAGACTCATCAACCCCGTTAACAGCACTGTGCAACATCTGCCACAGTGCACCACCTAAATACACCTGCCCCCGCGACGCCGTCCGCACCTGTAGCCTTGCCTGTTCTCAATCTCACAAACGTCGCGCCGCCTGTACCGGTATACGCGACCCAGCCGCCTACATTCCCAAATCCACCCTCCAAACTTCCTCCGGTATCGATCGCGACTACAACTTCCTCAGCGGACTGGAACGCAACATCGACCGCGCCGACAAAGAGACCTCTGAACGAGGAGTAGCATTAGATGGCAAAGGCAAAGCAGTGTTTCAGAAAAGATGGCATGATAATGGAGCTTTGGGGAAATATCTGAGGGATAATGGAATTGTGGTGCATAAAGCACCCATAGGCATGGCGAGGCAAAAGGCGAATCAGACGAGGTTCATTGCGAAGAGTAAGAGAATTGTGTGGAGTGTGGAGTGGGTCGTTGGTGGTGAGAAGAAGATCGTTGAGGTGGATGAGAGTAGGACTTTGGAGGAAGCTTACAAGGAATTGATGGTGGAGAAAGAGAGGGACAGTAAGAAGAGGAAGAGGATGCAAGATGATGCAGCATCAAAAGTGCAGAAGCAGAAGGTGCAGACTCAGAAACCTGATGCGGAGGAGAGAAATGTGGAAGCTGCGACAACGAAATTGGAACCAGAAGGCGCAACGACAGATTCCACCATAATCACAACTTCCACAGACGAACCGAAACCCACAGAAACACTTCAAGAGCAACAACCGTCCGAAGACGCTCCATCAGCACAAGAAACCACTCATTTCTACCTCCACAAACCACACACCTCGTCAACGAACACAGTCCTCATTCCACTCTCTTCAACTACAACCTTAACCACCGCCCTGCACCAGAAACACGTCCTCGAATTTCCTACAATGTACGCCTTCACCACCGTCGACACCCCCGAGTCAAAAAATCCATTACCAAACGGCTTCATCACAGTTCAGCAATACACGAAACACATCACAGACGACGACAAAGAGCTTGAAGGTTTGATGTCCTCGATGCCAAAAGAACAAAGGAAGATTGCTTTGGACGGTGGGGTTTTTGGCGCACCTGAAGAGAAGAGGGAGGAAGTGGGTGAGAAAGAGATAGCTGAGATGTTGCAACGAGATGCCGATGCCTTGAACCAGTGAGCGACTGCGGCCAGCAAAGAGGCAAGAAAATCTAGTATTTCTGTTACAGATACGACTTCCAAGAGTTCTTCGAAAGTGGTCTGAGATATGTTGACATATCGAGACAACAGTGTCTCTCCCATCTCCTTACTAAACTCCTCAAGCAGAACGTACGTGAAACTCTCGTCCTTCCGCGCCGCATGCTATAGAAATGCTTACTACACTTGATAAAGAGGATAGGATCCATTCAGAAGCGATACACCCTAGGCTCTCAGATACGTGCATTGTCTATGAATCATGAACCATTGTGCCTTCTCATAATGTCCCAACTTGCCCGTGAAGACGATGGATGCGATTTCACGCTTGATACGAAGACTTTCCCCACGAAAAATGTTGGCTGTGCAACGACATCAACCAATTTGTTCAATCTTCTTGTATTGGCTTAGTGCTCCATCATTTCCAAACTACTGTCGGCACTAGCTTTGATAGCGTTGATTGATATCCGAGTATTGGATTTGCCTTCCGCCAGGCCTCCAGTTCTGTCTGCAATCATATAAAGAATATCAACATATCCCTTTTCTCTTCAATATGTGTTGATCAATGATACCCATGACCATCACTCCCAAAACTCGGGTGTCCAGGCCCTTTTCTTTCCATAACAGCTAAACCAACACCTTTCTCGCCAGCTGACACAGTCATTCCCAACACATTCTCGTACAATGGCACCGAGCGATCCCAGTCGCCAGTGAAAAGGAGACTTCTGCGAAGATGTGGCATCGACTCTGTGCAGGTACGTACACATGTCAACAACCATGTTCCAAGTCCTCTTCCTTGATATGCAGGATCGATCCAGACATCAGTGAGATAGGAAAATGTAGTAAAGTCTGTGACACAGCGTGCAAAGCCGACGAGTACTTCTTCTACAGGCAGCTCGCCGGCAAAGGAATCTTGGTCTGAGTCTTTCGTTAGCCACTGTCGTTTCCTGGAAAAGCAAATCAAGGTTCTTGGGTCATACTCGATGGGTCCGTACTTGCGTTTTTCTCGACAACTCGGTGGAAAAGTCCAAAACACAAGCTATGCTGCAAAGTTTCTTCCAATACTGCAAGGGGAAGTGCTTTTGCCCAATAACAGGTTGTAGACGCAAAAGTATCATTCAGCTTTCCGAGCGGAATCTTCTTGTGGTTTGTTGTCACGTAGAAATCGGCTTTGGTCCACTCACGACTTTTGAGATATGCAGCGGTTGGAGAAGTCATTGTGCTGATTTTTGAGGTATCCGTTGCTGTAAAGAGTCTCAAACTGAATGGCCAAAATTCATCAACAGGCTGCAGGAACTGGGTGTCATCAGTGGTGTCGAAGATTTGATGCACGGCGACGCCCTTCACGAGATTGCTGCTCCGGTCCTTGAGTTCCAGAGTCTGATGAAGATCCTCTTTGCTCGCTGGAGGCACATATTGGTCGACCTCGAGAAGAGCGAGCATCGACAAGCTCTCAAAGAACTTCAGGTCTCTAGCTTTCCCTCGAACTATCAAGCTAGCCAACAAGGTTAGTCGCAAAAAACACGAGCCTCAGGCCTGGAACTAACATCCCAGATCTTGATTCGGATAAGTGGCAGCGTCTAGGTTTCTCATCAGATAACCCGGCAGCGGATCTTGAGGAGACCAGATTCTTGGGCATGATGAATTTCACAGAATACGTCCGCCGAAACAGGGATGCTTTCCAAAAAGAACTGCTGGAGCAGAGTGTCATACCCATAGAACACCGCTGCCCCATTGCGAAGGCAAGTTTGAGCATCACCATGGTTCTCTACGAGCATTTCGAGATTGCTCAAATGGATGGCCAAGATCCCACAAAGAACACTACTACTTTGGAGGATATTCAAGACGCCGAGATACTTGCCAAACCGCTTTTGCTGCGCTGGGAAGATGTGCATGCCGCGTCTCTCAATGCTTTCATCCGTTTGTGGAAGGAAGCAGGCGCGAAGATCGACGACTATCGCAAAATCGATGATCTCTCGAGACTTCTCATCAGGACAATTCTAGGTCAATCGGATAGACGTGTCACTATGGATCAAGTTGAAGAGCAACTTGGAAGTACCACTCTAGCAAAAGTCAGAGAATGGCAGTTGCAGGACGTCTCGCAGATCTACGAATATGCTTGGGGTCAAGACCTCAGGTAAGAGCTACTCAACCCACCCCACCTTCCCAATTGCTAATTTTTGGCTGTTTAGAAACCTTCGAGAGCAAACTCATACAGATGCACTTCTGTTCATGCGTGAGCAGCGTATCAAGTGTCTCCTCAAAGGCACCTGGTTTCCCATCATCTCATCCTCCCCATCGCCTTCAGACATGTCTATCACTTCAGCAGAGTCACAGAGATTACGTGTAACTGCATGGCGCTTCGTTCGTCTTTCCAACGACAGAAAATATCTGCACCACGCATCCCACAACAGCAAACTCGACAAACCACCACAACTCCACGAATTGAATGAGAGACTCGATTTGGAAACCATCAGTTCCGTCGACTCTAGCGTGGCAAGGTCGGATGTCCTGATTGATGATGATGCGAGAAAGTCCAATAACAAGCATGCATCTCCTACAGGGACAGTCACCCGCCTGACAATATTCGGTAATCCAAACACATTTGCTAAAACCCAGACGCCTGGAGAGTCAGTGTTACTAGAATTAAATACTGGTAGCGCATCACTTGCTTCCGAATGGTTGGACGGTCTTCTTATGCTGCTGAATCAACAACCAATTACCGCGGATACCAACAAGTACGTCGGCTTGCTCGAGCAGTGGAGCTTGACAATCCGTATGTTGAACCTGCGTTGGGAAGATGTAGATTGGGAGCGAGCTCAGGATAATAAGCAGTTACCTGTTCCAAGCAGGGCTGGGCTGGACGACGATTTCTGGTATGATATGTGACGGAGTGGATATGAGTAGCAATTTAGGGCATAAATATAATGGCATGTATTCTAGATAAAACGCATCATTAAACACCCTTCGGATTTGGTCGGATTGTCTTTTTGCGATCGATCGCATCGCTCTTTCCACATGTCAACTATCACCACTCTCTCAAGCCACCATCAACACCAACAAATCCTTGCAACTCCCAAGGTTCCGTATTCGCAGAAACTCTTCTAACCGCCTCCTCATCAACCTCAATTCCTAAGCCCGGCCCGGTAAAGGCATCCAAGTATCCATCCTTGACCTTGAAGATTTCTGGATTGAGAACATAGCTGTGGAGATCATGTTCACCAGCCTCAGTGTTGTAATGCATGCCTGATTTTGTTAGATCTGCAAATGGAATCATTGAGGGTTTGAGACAAGCCGCACCTATAGACATTTCTTGAATCATGTGGTTGGGAGTGCAAAGGCCAATTTGCAAGCATGCTGCAAGAGCGATGGGCTGGAACGCACTGTTAGTACCGGAGTATAATGATGGAAGTAAGTACTTACTCCAAGTGGACAATGTGGTGCGATGGCAACTGTAATCTTGAGTGAGCATGGAAGGCCTAGAATCGGATAGTGGTGAAGTTTACCATCATAAGTTTCAGCCATGGCTGCAATTCTTCTCATCTCAGAGATACCTCCACAATGTGAGATATCGGGCTGGAGGACATCTACAGAAGCATCTGTAGGCAGTCAGTATTTTTAATTCCCTCGAAGATGTCGAGCTTGTTGTGACTTGCCTTCTAGATATCTCTTGAAATCCCATCGACTGTATAACCTCTCGCCGAGGGCAATGGGTGAGCTGGTCAGATTCGAAAGTTGCTTGATACCCTCTGGATGTTCACTCAGAAGCGGTTCTTCAAGAAACAAGACATCACAGCCATCTAGCTTGTGCCTACGAGAATCATGAGTTGATGACTGATGATTCATGACAAAACGAGACTTACGCCAATTGCTTCGCCATAGCTTTATGAAGTCTTCCGTGGAAGTCCAAAGCGACGTCCAATCCCAAGCTCTTAACAGTCTTGACTCTATCCACAGCTGAGTCCAGTTTCGAAGGTGAATCTAGCCAACCCACATCTTCGGTGGCATTCATCCTAGAATTAGTGTGTTAGTCAATTCAACTTAGTCAAAGAGATGATCTGTTATTACTTTACAGCACGAAAGCCTTGAGCAAGTCGTTCTTTGCCAGCTTCTGCAACATCAGAAGGACGATCACCTCCAATCCAGGCATATACCTGGACCTTTTGTCTGACTTTGCCTCCGAGTAGTTGATGGATCGGTACGCCAAGTTTCCGAGCCTTGAGATCCCAAAGTGCAATGTCAATGCCGGCGAGGGCACTCATGAATACAGGTCCGCCACGGTAGAAGCCTGTGAATCTTGTTAGAGAACTTGTGAATAATTCACTTGGATATTTTAGAGACATACTGTGTCGCCAAGCAAGCTGCCATATATGCTCAATGTCCTCGGCTTCAAGTCCTACGAAGCGAGCGATGTAGCCATTGAGCGTGCCTTCTACAGCTTGAGTGTGTCCTTCCAGTGTTGCTTCTCCCCATCCAACATGACCCTCTGCGTCGACTATTTTGACAAATAGCCAGCGGGGTTTGACGCGGAAGTACTCAATTGTCTTGATAGGTGCCATGGTGAGACGAAAGTTCAACACAGAGAGAACGCAAACAGAATATACGAAACAAATGTGTCACACAAAGATCAGTAAGATAGATCTGAGGTGGATATATAGATGTTGACAGTTCGGCGGCAAGAACACCGGTGGGATGTTACTTCCCCGAATGAAGCCCCCCACCAAACGTCACGCTCGGCTCGGTTATTCGGTTCGGGGGATATATGGCCGAATGTCTAGGAAAGTGTTTATAGTAAACTTTTAATTTGATGCTATATTGAGGGAGCAGCGTCGTAAGAGACACTCTGGCTGAATATATAATGTCGATGCGATTTCCCTTCTGTCCCGTGATCGATAAACGCCCCTTCTTCCTTCCTTTTCCGTCCATCCAAGTCATACCTCGTTAAGAAAGAGATGCAGAAGAGTACAAAAGCTTCAAGAGAGGGATCATGCCTTCATGGTCGACAAGAATCCATCCAGATTGAACTCTTCTTCGTACTGCTTTTCATCCCATAGCTCAGAAAGCTCATCAAGAATGCCCTTCTTACCCTTCTCACGAACGTTGCCCTCGGCGTCCACAGCGTCCGCTTCGTCGATTGAGTTGGGGTCCTTGGGCTTGTCTTCGAGCGATGGTGCACCTTCAGTGTCGCCCATATTGAAGAGATCCAGAATTTGATCTGTCTGCATGCTACCCAGGCCAGCGTTTTGTTGATTGACGACAGTACTAGCAACATCGATCTTGAATCTCTGCAGGCTGAGAATCTTCTCTTCCAGCGTGCCACGAGTAATCAAGCGATAAACGTTCACCACCTTCTTCTGACCAATACGATGCGCACGGTCCATGGCCTGGAGATCCTTTTGGGGATTCCAATCGTGTTCCACAAAGATGACTGTGTCTGCTCCAGTCAAGTTGAGACCGAGTCCACCAACACTAGTCGTAAGGAGCAAGCAATCGATGGAAGGATCGGAGTTGAAGCGATTGACAATGTCTTGACGCTTGGATGCTTCGACACTTCCATCGAGGCGAGAGAATGTGATCGATGGCAGCATACGCTTGAAGACGGTCGATTCAACCATGTCGAGCATTTCCTTCATTTGACAGAAGATGAGAGCTCTGTGCTGGGAGACGGCTTGGTCAGCAGAAGGTACCTCGCCCGCCGCTGCAGAGTCGACACCAATACCACAGTCGACGAGAAGATCTCTAAGGGCTGTGAGCTTGGGAGCATGAACTGGATCAGTCAGACTCGAGTTTTGACGTGCCAATTGCGCTTGAATTGTTGCGTATTGCTTATGGCTCTCCTTCATCACTAAGGCTGGTGAATTGCAGAGTTTGCGCATGTATTGCAGAGCTTGGAAGATGTGTTGCTTGGCCTCCTTGTCGGCAGAGCCAGCCTTTTCGGCGATTGTCTTTGACTCTTTGCGAGTAAAGTCTTCGAAAAGCTTCTTTTGCAAGTCACTCAGATCACAGTAGTAGTTCTGCAGAATCTTGGGTGGCAAATCGTCCAGTACCTCTTCTTTGAGGCGACGCAGCAAGAAAGGTAGAACTTGTTTGTGCAAAGCTTCGATGGCTAATGCACCAGCCTCTTGTTCCTTCGAAGAGGATTTGCTGAAACGTGAAGCAGCAATCGGCTTCGCGAATCGATCTTGGAACATCTTTTCCGTACCAAGGAAACCAGGCATCAGGAAGTCAAACAGTGACCAAAGCTCGAGTACGTTGTTTTGAATTGGTGTACCCGAGAGAATGAGGCGGTGGTTGCTTGCAAGACGCTTGACAGCTTGTGTGACCTTAGCTTTGGGGTTCTTGATGAGATGGCCTTCATCCAGTACAAGGTAATTCCAAGTGTGAGGCGCAAAGACCTCAACATCGTTTCTGCAGATATCGTACGAGGTGATGACAATATCGGCCTCGGTGAGCTTTGCACGGTGCTTGTTACGCTCAGAAGGTGGACCGACATAGGCTACGGCGTTCAGGAAGGGCGCATATGTACGGATCTCTTGCTGCCAATGTCCAGACAGAGTCGGAGGACAGACAATCAACGAAGGCATCTTGCGTTGATCGGGTGCTTGAGTTTTGGCGTATTCTTCTGCGCGCATGTGATGATCACTGGCGACAATGCAGATTGTTTGCAGTGTTTTACCGAGACCCATGTCGTCACAGAGAACACCGTGGAGATGGTAACGGTTAAGGAAAGCTAACCAGTTGACACCATCTTGTTGGTATGAGCGGAGTTCGGCCTTAATTGCGACTGGGATATCGAACGACTCGACCTTCTTGGGATCAAGCATTTGCGCGATAAACTTGCGCTCCTTTTCACGTCCTTTGAGAAGCTCCTCGGAGAGGCCTGGTGGGTCTGGTATGCCAGCCTCAAGGGGTACCAGCTTTACCAGTGTAGCGAAAGCTGTAGTTGCGATCAAGCGTACGCCGTTGTCTGAATCGCTCATGCGTCCAAGTACAGGGACCAGGAGGAAGATGACATAAGGCAGAATGCGATCCTCCATGACTTGAATGAGATGGTAGATACATTCGATCGCGCCTTGTCTGCAATGCACATCGGTCGGATTGCTGATTGGTGGTAGAACTCGCTCAACCAGCATAGTGAATCCCTTCACAGTGATCACACTACATATGCTTGCAAAGCACTTGGCAGCGGTGTATCGAAGAACAGCGAGTCTCGTCTGGAGAGCTCTAGCAACGAAGCCCATAAGATCGAGAACAAATGGATGCAGATCTGAGTGGAATGATGCCACCAATGCGCGAAGGGTAGACATGGCGTCCACAACTTCTTGACCAACGTTTTGTTCGGGATCGGTGATGTCGGCAGGTAAGTCCCCAGAAAAGCAGTGGCGAATAGGGTTCTCGATGAGAGTGCGAAGCATAGGTACCTTTTCGAAGAGGTCGCTGCCAAATCGGAAACAGAGCTGCTCGAGAGC
Organism: Aureobasidium sp. EXF-12298; assembly: GCA_024195555.1. Lineage (NCBI taxonomy): Eukaryota > Fungi > Ascomycota > Dothideomycetes > Dothideales > Saccotheciaceae > Aureobasidium > Aureobasidium sp. EXF-12298. Next base: position 3,600 of record SWBJ01000219.1, on the reverse strand, counting down.
ATCCTTTGTACCACGTCTTGTGATGCGAGCTTGACGAACCTCTCTCTCATACTTGGCAGCATCCGGACGGTCCTGGATATCTTCATCCTTTTGCAGCGAGAGAATGCCAGATTCTCTGTCTGCGTTAGGGTGGAATTCAGGCGTCTCGCCAGTTTCCATGCAACAGAATTTGACCAAGTTGCCAACGACCTTATCGACAACCTTCATACGACCACTGGCAACCAACTGATCGACCAGACTGGCAATTGCAGCTGCAGAGCGCTTTTGGAGCTCAAAGTTTTCTTCGTCCTTGACACTATCCATGAGGCCCTTGATAGTGGCCTGAGGCTTCTTGGGAATGTCCCTCAGTGCCACGATAGCAGCAGCCGCCGCAGACTTAATGCGAACGTCGCGTTGTTTCTTGACTAGAGTTGCCTCGGCAATGACTGAGTCGACATCGGCCTTTGCGCTTGACAACATTTCGGTTGCAGTAACTCGTTGAGCAGGTGAAAGAGTCTTGCGCAGTCTCTCATAGTCTTGAACAGCGATACGCTCTCCATCGGCGAGCGAGAAGGCGTTCTTGCCAGCCTCCGGCTCTCCTTGTACCACAACGGCGATGATGGGGAGTTTGCTAGGTGGGACATGGGCCTTTTCGCGGAAAGTGTTGAGGAGACTCTGGCACTGTGCGCGCACGATTTGTAGATAGCTGGTGAGGTCGCTGTACCAGCTGGGTCTGTCTTCTTCCACAAGAGGACGAAGGTTCTCTGCAAAGGATGAGGTAAGGTCATCCTTGGTAGGAGATAGCTTGGCGTATTCTTCAATGAAGATGGCGGTAAAGAGTTGTGTGGTCGAGAAGCCAGACTTGAGACTGGGAAGGATCTTTGAGGAGAACATGTCGCGTCTTGTTGCTGCCGGCCAAACCTGGCAGGCCTTTGCAAGAGCTTGAGCTGCATGAGTCCTTGATCGAATCATAATGTCTGCTCCGACAAGATCAACGTCGCCTTGCATCATGTGTCCATCGACGTTGTGAGCCGAAGAAGAGGTTGGAGGTGGCATGTCCTTGTCCTTCTTGTCGGACCGTCTTCTCTTTCTGGCAGGTTCGGAAGATCCATTCACTGGAGAAGATTTGCGTGTGGCAGTACTGAGTGGCATGTAGCTGTAACCCGAAGGACGTATAAACAGTGTTGCGTCCATTGGGATTGGGTGCCGAGATACACCGATAGGGTGGAATGTGAGTGTGACCAAGGGTGCGACGTGCGGTTCGAATTCTGTGGCGAACTTTTCTGGACGAGTCGCTAGAACATCGACGAGAGCATACCAAACTTGAAGCGAGAGCTTGAGAACAGTCTCATTGCGCTCGACGAGCAGGTTTTGGTAGACCAGACGCAGAGCCCGACCATCAACCCAGCTCTTGGCGTCTTCACCATCGATGTTGACGAACGTGAGGAGAGCGCGAAGGACAGCGGAACGGACTGTGCTGATAGTGTGGCGCAGGAAGGGATACAAGCGAGGTACCAACTCTGCAAACGATTGCTCGGGATTCTCTGCAGCATTCTTCTTCATGGCATCGAGAACTTCGGGGAAGCCGCAGAGTTTTGCAAGCAAATCCATCACGGATCCTGTACTGGCACTGAGATCGTCGCTCAAGTTTGACAGACATTCCCAGACAACGCTGATCAGATGGTTGAGTGCAGCATGACGCATGTTGACAAACTCTTTGGCAACAGGAATCAGAGTGGCTGCGCTGACTGCTCTGACATCGTCGTCACTGTCTCCAAGTCCTTTGATGACACACTCCAAGACACCATCCATCAACAAGTTGTCCTGAAGCAGCAGGTCGTTTCTCACTGCCACGAGATATCTCATGCCGATCATTCCACCGTGGCAAGCGTGCCAGATGCGTCTGTTGACCTTGAGGTCCTTTTGCATGACCAATCGATATAGGATGCGATTGACAGCATGTACTGAGGATGCCGGAAGATACTGCAAGAGTGCACCCAGTGTTTGACCAGCAGTTTCTCTGATTGGTGCGATGGCATTGTCCGAGACGTAGTCCGCAAATCTGTCGAGCATGAAGACGCAGCAAATACGGCAAGCAAGATCATCAAGCCATGCCTGGTTGAGGCGATCGTTGTCGGATTTGGTTCTGTTCAATAAACGGCCAGCTCCAGCGCCGTGCACACGAACAATCTCTCGAAGGCCCATTGCAGCACCATGACGTATTTCCCAAGCAGGATCGAACAGGTCCACAGTAAGGAACTCACAGAGTCGTTCAAAGGGCCATCCGTTGCCAGTCTCCTCGACTTCAGTTTGGAAAGCAGACTTTTCAGCGATGGGGGCACCCTTGAACTCTGACACGACCTTTGCGTCGTCGTCGCCACCCTTTCTTTCGAGTGAGAAGTAGTCGGGTACGCTGGCAGTGGTTTCCGCATTTTCGTCCTTGATGATGGTTTCCGACTCGGCTGGCGTAGGTACTGTGGTACTCTCACGTCTTATGCTGGTGAGATCATACTTGAACTTCTTGTTGTCTCGTTTGAGTTCTTCCTTCCTTCTTCGCTTCAGCATGTTTAGCTGTCTTTTGCTCATGGCCTCGGACGGAGTTTGCTGATCGCTGGGAGAGACCACAGCAGATTCTGTAACACTGTTGGCTCTGGAAAGACTAGAGTCCGCAGTTGGCATGGCTGGTGGCGGAAAATTAGTGCGGACGGCAATGTCTGTTTCTGTGACGAGTTCATCCTCCATATATTCTCCACCAAGACCAAGGCGGTTGGTGAGAGTCTTCTTTTGGTGGGCAAGCCTTTGAGCGGGATCCATGCCAGCTAGTTTGAAGTCATATTGACGTCCGGCGCTACCGAGCAGCTCCTTTCCATTGGTCAGGATAGCCTCGACATCCAGAGTTGCGAGCTGTAATTGGTCTTCAGAGGTCAAAGGTGTCAAAGAACCGTTCTCTTCCTTGACGTCGCCATTCTCATTCTTGACATCCTCGTTGGGGTCGAACTTTTGTGCATGCTCTACAATTCCACCCAAGGCCTTTGCAGCTGCTGTTCTCGTGTCCCAAGAAGATGAGCGAAGAAAGGGAACGATTCTGGTCAGTAGATTGAATAGTTCGTCCGGGTGGTTCTTTTGCACATCGGCAAGCTGCTGAGCAGCTGTGTTACGGATGAGCTGAGTGCTACCAGTGTCCAGAAGAATGACCAACCCTGCATATAAGCGTTAGTCACCGATCGCAAACAGCCCCACAGTCACTCAGATTGAGCAACAGATGTAACATACGGTCAAGTCTGCGAGCATCACGTGTATGGTTAGCAAAGTGAATCCTTCGGAGATAGCCGCAGCTGGGATATGCACTCACCTTGTGGCACTCATGTTGTAGCCAAATTGTATCAAAAACTAGTCAGATTTCCATCAACGCCGACTTTTCCAAACGCAAAGACCGATTTTTAGGAAACAGTCGAATTAGCAGTTCATCGCTGTAATGAATTATCGCGTCGAAAGAAAAAAAGAAGAGTAAATGAAGGAGTATTTGGTTGCTGCGTCACGCGTCAGCCGAGGCCGCTATGAAGGAGGTCTCCGGCTGTTCGATGGGCGGCGCTTTTTATGCCTTTAACTCGTCGAAGGAAA